>SNQJ01S0011816.1:50594-68467 GCA_010110895.2 Picea sitchensis | reverse complement strand
TTTTGTATTTTTTTTTTTTTTTTAACTTTTTAATTCATGACAATTCATGACTAAAGAATGTAGAATATAGGTTAATCTCTAACATCTACATCAATTCTAAATAGCGATCCTCTATAACCCTCATTGAATGCAATATTTATGAGAACAAAAATGAAACCACCATTGAAATGATATTAAAGTGACTATAACTTATAACAAACTCCAATCTCCAAATTCTTATCTAAAGATGCCCAAATTAATAAACGTAAAGTTTAAGAAAAAATGATTGTGATGTTTTTTATAAAATCGCAATCAATAACTATGCCAATGACTTCTATTTTCCATCATGTCAGGTTAATAGAAGTGCTCCATTGTTACATGAACAATGTGAACATTGCTCACTCTTTTCTCTATATAGATTAACACATGACACATGCTTCAAAGGATAAAGTTTTAACCCATGACACATGCTTCAAAGGATATAGGATATTAAATTTGTAGATAGAGATTGCATATGGTTTATGTAAAAAACATTTTGAATATGTTAAAAGAGATAACATAAAGTTAAAATTTCTTATATTTTATAAAATTACAATATTCCAATTCTTTTTAAAATATTATACAATTTTTAAATTATTATACAATTTTGTTAATAATGAAGTACATATATGTGTAAAATTCACATTATTTTTTTCTTTTAAAGTTATTATAATTTCTTTATTTAATATAATTAGTAATCATATGAAACTCACAAATATTTTGTGATGATGCTTTTGTTGAAACTGTGTTTTAGCTATACAGTATTTAAAAAATATTTAATATTATTTTAAAAAATCAATACCCTATCAAATTTTATATGGGAAAAGTTGTAAAATCGATATTCAATAATTTATGTAAATCTATCTTTAGTGAAGACAACTCACATGGTTGAAAAATCCTTTTGTTAAAATTCAAATTTTGGAAGGTTAACATGATATAACCATTTTTCAGAATGTAATTATTCTAAGGTTCACATTAGGAATTGGCTAATTTTTAAATTTTTTGTTATTTTGTTTTTTTCTAAAAATTTTATGTTGTTAATTTGGGTAAAATTGCTATTTTTTTATTGTTTAAATTGTATTTTTAATTAAGCCTAAAGACGTACACCTATTGACAATGGGTACAATTAATGATCTTTTAATTTTAAATTCTAATTTGATGTTTAAGAATTGAAGATGCTGGCATATTCTTAGTAGTCCTCCAAAATCAATGCTTCAGATTTATTGTTCATAACTTCCTTGCATTTATGAAGGCATCCGTTAACATGTTTTCTTTTTTACATTTACCTAATCACATTATAAATTTACTGTAAAAATACATAATTGTCACATTCAAATGATTAAGGAGGATTAAAATATATGCAGGCCAAATTTATATCATTAAAAAACACTCTCCACACATTTCATTTTGGTGTCAAGGATGTTTAATATTCACCTGTCATTATCCAGAAAACACTCAAATCATACTATACCTCGGTGTTGGAGTCGATTCAGTCAGGGCTCTTGTTCTGAATGGAATCTTTTTGGAGTTTTCCAGCAGTGAGTCGGCTGTGCTAGTACATAAATGAATTCAATGTGTTGAAAAACCCTGAAATACTTAGATTATATAAACTTAACCACAAATCTGCCAGATCCAACCATTCTTCACATCCAACTAGGACAAAATCAAATGAAAAAAAAAAAGCAAAACAAAAAGCAAAAGATAAAACTTTTAATCTAAGCGTTCACATTCTGGAAACATCTATGATGACAACGCCCCGCTCTGAGTACGACACCCTCAGAAGCAACGATCACTTGAAGAATGATTCCTGAACTAGTCCACCGTATTTGTGGAGTACGCGGGTTGGCAGTTTGACGACACCAAGCGCTTAATAATTACACTCTCCATGCGAAGGGATGCTGGTGCGCCATCATCAGTTATTATATGTAATAAAATGATAACACTGATAATTATATAACTCTCTTTACATTATCGATAGTCAGTTTTATGTGAAGATGTTCCCATAAAGAACGGAGGGGGTGTCAGCTGCAGCTTACACGGCTAATTTCAGGTCTTCATTTGGCACAAATTTCATGACAACAAACTGACGAATTGCAGCGACCAAATGCTGTGTTATGACACCGACTTCAGCTTTATCCATAGTGCAGTGGAGTGGTGAGTGTAGTCATTCCCGTGAGCCTTCAAAGACATAAAGTTATCCTGTATAAAAAGAATTGATAGGGAATGAACAATCCAGCCAGTCTCCAATAAACTTGTACCCGTCATATTTGTTTACAGCCAAATAGAATTCGGGTACTTTCGCAAAATAATATAGCCCCTGGATACCTCTAAAGGACCTCCAAATTTCCTATCAAACATTAAATTTCAGGGCTGCCTCCAAGCTGGAAAGGAAAATTGCATGGTGACAAAGTACAGTGTAGAGAAATAGTGTATCAAATATGGATATATTGCAGTGTACGCACAAATTCACTCAACATAATTAAAGGTATATTTATGGACAGTTTTAAGTAAACAATATGCACCACAATTTCTATACAATTTCAATATTTCACTTTTCATATCTATGCAATTTCAATATTTCACTTTTCATATCTATGCAATTTCAATAAAGTTATGCAACTATCAATCTGCTAACTATTAGTTGTGCTAGTATCGATCTGCTAACTATTTATTATTTCCCGAAAATTAAAAATTGGGTAGGAATTTCACTAAACGAGGAAGACTAATCTCAGAATGAAAACTAACAATGTAATTACAATGATTACATGAATTTGGAGTTGCAGCTAGTAGCTATGGAAATGAAAATCATGCCAGTCCTCGTGGATTTGATTATCAAATGTAAAGTTCACTGAGTACATCTATCACAGATTATTAATTAATTAATGTGATAATAAACAATATGTATAATTCTTTTTCTACTACTTAATATATTTATTTTAAACTCTAGCATAGACTCCTAACATAACACTTCTAATTTTCAATTATAATTATTTAATTGATAATATAGAATATGTCTAATTCTTTTTCTAATTATTAATATATATATTTTTAATCTCCTAGCATAACACTTTTCTAATTATAGGTCTTCCCTATTTTTATGAGATATTATAGGTGTACATTCTTTTTTTTCAAAATTTTCATACACATATCTCTTATATTACTAGTATGTATGTTGGTTGTAATATATTATCCTCTTATATTACTAGTATGTATGTTGGTTGTAATATATTATCCTCTTATATTACTAGTATGTATGTTGGTTGTAATATATTATCCACTTTCATTTGTTATTACTAGTATGTATGTTGGTTGTAATATATTATCCACTTTCATTTGCTAGTCTTAGTTATGTTTTATATTTTTATATTTCTTTTAGCTTTGAAAGCCCCAAAATTTTCATAAACAATTTCACTTCTATTCCTTATATGTTGGTTGTAAGGCATTATCCACTTTCATTTGATAACCATAGTCATGTTTTATATTTTTCCATGCCATTTTTCTTTCTTAGGACATAGTTAGAATGGTTGAAGTTTCTTTCTTTCTTTTACTTTTAAAATATGTATATAAGTAAATTAAAAAAGACAATCCAATATATTTGGGTTTATAGGTTTTGGTTTATTAAAATTATCTACTCATCTCCTTATTACAAAGTGATATATTGCAAAAGTTTATAGGTTTTGGTTTATTAAAATTTTTTATTCATCTCCTTATTACAAAGTGATATATTTCCTTATTACAAAGTGATATATTGCATAATTTTTTGGTACTTTTAAAACCTCCATTATGAATGGATATGGAAGGGTATTTCTTAACTAGTGAATCTCTATTGGCTATAGTCTTTGTAGTGTAAAAAGTATTATTGTTATTGAATATATCTATGAACCTCATTTATTGAATAGCACCATGATTTGTCTCATGAAGGAAGATGGAACACATATGGAAGAGGAAAAAGAGTTAATGTTGCTCTAACATTTTAAGGTGACTTTAGTGGAGGTGACATCAGTGATGGGTGTAGCGGTATATTCAATGGAAGAGTGGTGGTGGTAGTGGTATTTTTAATGTAGGAGTAAGAAATGGTCATGATTTTGGAAGAGGAGGAAGTGAAAAAGGGGTCATTGATGGAGGTCCATGCATTAAGGGTGGATTTGGAGGAGTAGAGGGTTAAAGTTGTAACATTAGCTTAGGGGGTAGCAGTGATAGTGGTAGTGGAGATCACAAAGGAGGAGCTAATGGAGGTGGTTGTAGGAGACAACTAGCATTCTAGGATTACAAGTTTAGGTACATGATATTTTTATAGGGATATTGTATCATAGTTACAAAGCTTTGTCATTAATATGTTTTAGGAATAGCTTTGTCATTAATATGTTTTAGAAATATTGGTGGTGTATCATGTAATCTTTGTTGCATATATACATTAAGTATCTAGATATTATAGAACATGTAGAGTGTTATTTACATTTAAGTTTATAATATTTTAATGTACTTTTAAAATCCTCATATTTAAAGGTGAATGAATATTGACATTGGAATTATAAACATTGTTCTTGAGATGGTGTACTTGTTTGTGTCTATTAGATATAAGATTATTTAAAACCCTACTAGTTGTATAATAAGTATGCAATTAAATTAGGGACAAAGTAGAGTTTTGAAGAAAATGTAGTCATTTTTTCATGTGTTGTACTCAAGCACCTCTTGTGGCATGGTAAAATATAGTCAAAACAAAATTTTATTTTTTAATAATATGGAGATAATTTTATTAATCCCATAATATATGTTTTATATTTTAAAATAATATTTTTATTCATTAACTCCATGCATATATTCCATCCATGATATGTTCTATTTATAGCTATGGATGCATTGATTTTCTATCATGTATAATCCTAGTTAAGGGAAAGTTGGGAGTTAGGTTATTGTGCATGAGGTATTTCATTATGTTGATATTGAAATATAGATTTTCAGTGGCCATATAGTTCATGGAATATTTCTTGATTTGTTGCACTAATAATATTTCACTTGTTTAACCTTTCTAAATCCTTTTATGTGGTGGGATTTAGTGTGTGTATGTATGTGCATAAAAAAATTTGGGAACATAATAATTTGTGCTCTATAATTTCTTGTAAGATTATGTAAATTGATAGTCTCTTCATCTCCTCAACTCTCCTTTTTTTTATATGTTACTTGACCTTTTTTGTATTTGTTTCAACTATCATTTGATCCATGTTCCTTTCTAACTTACCATACTATTATTGATTTCATTTTATTTACCCTCACTCTAGCATTATCTAGTATGATTTTGTGTTTTGAATCATTCATCTAATTAACAACCATTTCATTAAATTTGGACAATTATAATTATCTAGACTAAAAAAACTATGAACTTAATGTTTGAAAGTGTGAATATTGACATTTTGAAGTTCAAAATTAGATTCCAAAAATGTAAATATTAGATTTTGAAAGTGTGAATTATGCACTTTTAAACCACCAATCTTGACCAATCAAAGGTGATTAGATTGAAATTATTCCAAATGGTTGATATTTAGAATGGAGCATCCATGGCACGCTGTGTTTTTGTTTTATAAATGTTGTAGGGTAAGTGCACGGAGTTAGTGGATGATAAAGTGGCAACAAAGTTAGATTGAAATTATTCCAAATGGTTGATATTTAGAATGAGGCATCCATGGCACACTCTGTTTTTTTTTTATAAATGTTCCAGGGTGAGTGCACGGAGTTGGTGGATGATAAAGTGGCAACAAAGTTAGATTGAAATTATTCCAAATGGTTGATATTTAGAATGAGGCATCCATGGCACACTGTGTTTTTTTTTATAAATGTTCCAGGGGGAGTTTGTGGATGATAAAGTGGAAACAGGGTGTGCAAGAATGTGCACACACATGTTCCTCATGTGAGAGGTTCAACAAACCCCATGTGACATAGCCATGTTCAGAGGAACATGTGCGCATTACCAATAATGCATGTGCATGTTTTCCTAAAAAAATTAAATTAAAATAACACAAGTGCATGTGAGTTATTAAGAAATAATGTGCCTCTATTCTTGTTAACATAAAATGCACCTCTCTCTGTCCTCTCTCCTCTCATCTTCTCCCCCCATTCTGTGCCTCTCTTTCCTCCTCCCTCTATCTTCCCCTCTCTCTCTCTCTCTCAGCCTCTCTCTCCTAAATATGCTCATTCTCCTTTCCCTTCTCTTCTCTCCCGTTTCTCTCCCCTCCTCCCATTCTTGTGTCTCCCTCTTTTCTCTCTCTCTCTCCCACATTGTGTCCCTTTCTCCCTCCCTCTCTCTCTCTCCTACCTGCTCCCTCTCCTGTCTTCTTTCAACCTTCTTCCCTCTTCTTTCAGTCCTCCTCAATCCTCCCCAAACTTTCTCTCTCTCTCGCTCTCCTTCACCTCCTTCGTCTCCATCTCTTCCCCTGTCTCTACACTCTCTTTTCCACTTTCTGTTTCCCTCCCTCTTTCTCTCTATCTCTTCTGTTTCCCTCCCTCTTTCTCTCTATCTCTCCCTTCCCCTCACTTGCCTCCTCTATTCCCCCTCTCTCTCCCTCTCTCTCACTTTCTCCCTCTCAATTTTAAATCGCTCTCTCCCTCTCTCTCTCACTTTCTCCCTCTCTGTCCCTCCTGTATATTTCCCCCTTCTCTCACTTGTCTCTCACCTCACTTAAGGTGTTTATATGTGGAAAACAACAATGCAAAAGGGAGTTCTTAACCTTGTTGAAACTGTCACACTGCGTGGAGAGTTTTGAGTGGAGCTAGGGCTTTCTGATTACAGTACTGGACACATGCGAGTCAAAATGTTTGCTCCGAGGACGGATCGAAAAAATATATTAGTTCGCTGTGGTGATTACAATGTTGACATTGGAGAGATGCACGACAGATTCCTCTAATTGCACTCAATGAATGAAAATAATAACCTTGATCTCCACAACGACGTTCATGCTCGAAGTTCGGAGCCAAAATCGACATTGTGTTATTCAGTTCTCTCGCTCCCTTCTTTAAAATACAGCGTCAAAGTCAAAGCAGTAGTTTTATATACAAAACGCACAGAAATAAACATCCAGATTAAATGTTCCAGAAATTATTAAAGTTTATATCGTAAAAGAGATTGTTAAACAATATAATTAAATAAAATGATTAGTCAATAACTCCTTTCCGGAAAGAAAGAGATATAATTAATAAAATCAAAGGAACCTTTAAAATAAAATATTGAGATAAAATATTAGAATATATATGGATGAAATTAATTTCAATTTTCATATCTATGCAATTTCAATAAAGTTGTGCAACTATCAATCTGCTAACTATCTATTGTTTCCCAAAAATTAATTGGGTAGGAATTTCACTAAACGACGGAGTCTAATTTCAGAATGAAAACTAACAATGTAATTACAATGATTACATGAATTTGGAGTTGCAGCTAGTAGCTAGGGAAATGAAAATCATGCCAGTCCTCGTGGATTTGATTATCACATGTAAAGTTCACTGAGTATATCTATAACCGATAATTAATTAATTAATGTGATAATAAAGAATATGTCAAATTCTCGTTCTACTTCTTCATATATTTTTTAGACTCCTAGCATAACAGATTTTTCTAATTATAGACCTTCCCTATTTCCTTCCCTATTTTTATGAGATATTATAGGTGTCCATTTCTTCTTCAAATTTTTCATACACATTTTCACTTCTATTTATAGTATGTTGTATGTTGGTTATAATATATTATTCACTTTTGATTGCTTTGGTTGTAATATATTATCCACTTTTATTTGTTAATCCTCATCATGTTTTATATTTCCTCTAGGTTTAAGAACCTCAAAATTTTCATACACATTTTCACTTTTATCCTTAGTACATCATGTCCTATATTTTTTCTAAGAAAATCCCAAAATTTTCACACATTTTCATTTCTATTTCTAGTATGTTGGTTATAATATATTATCCACTTTCATTTACTAATTTTAATCATGTTTTATATTTTTTCTCCCAGTTTTTTTTATAAAACAATTAAAACAAATAGAGTGGCTCAAGTTTCTTCTTTTCTTTTACTTCTAAAATATGTATATAATGTTTATAAGTAAATTAAAATACACAATTCAATATTTTTGTTCATAGGTTCATTAAAATGTTTCATTCACCTCTTTATTATAAAGTGATTATTAAAATACATAATTCAATATTTTTGTTCATAGATTCATTAAAATGTTTCACTCACCTTTTTATTATAAAGTGATTTATTCATAATTTTTAGTATTTTTAAAATCTTCATTATGAATGAATATTGTAGGGTATTGCTTAACTAATATTTTTAAAACTTTTATTATGAATGACTATGGTAGGGTATGATCTTCATTATGAATGAATATGGTAAGGTATTGCTTAACTAGTGAATCCCTATGGATTCTCATCTTTGTAGTGGAAAAAATAGTATTGTTGTTGAATATATTTATAAAGATGATTTATTCAATAGCACTATGATTTGTATGATGAAGGAAGTGGGAACACATATGGAAGATGAAGAATATTTAATGTTTCTCTAGTACTTTAAGGTAACCTTGGTGAAGGCAACATCAGTGATGGGAGTAGTGGTATCTTCAATGGAAGAGTGGTGGTGGTAGTGGTATGTTTAATGTAGGAGTAAGGAATGGTTATGATTTTGGGGGAGGATGAAGTGGAAAAAGGGTTATTGATGGAGATCCATGCATTAAGGGTGGATTTGGAAGAGTAGAGGGTCAAAGTTGTAACATTAGTGGAGGGGTAGTAGTGATAGTGGTAGTGGAGACCAAAAAGGAATAGCTCATGGAGGTGGTTGTAGGAGACAACTAGCATTCTAGGATTACATGTTTAGGTACATGATATTTTGATATGGATATTGTATCATAGAAACAAAGCTTTGTCATTAATATGTTTTAGGAATATCAATGATGTATCTTGTAATCTTTGTTGCATACATTAAGCATCTAGATATTCTAGAAAATGTAGAGTATTATTGACATTTAAGTTTATAATATTTTATGTGCTTTGAAAATCTTCATATTTAAAGGTGAATGAATATCCACATTGTGATTATAAACATTGTTCTTGAGATGTTGTATTTGTTCGTGTCTATTAGATATAAGATTATTTAAAACTGTAGGAGTTATTTAATGAGTATACAATTGATTTATGGACAAATTAGAGTTTTGAAGAAAATGTAGTCATTTTTGCATGTGTTGTGTTCAAGCACCTCTTGTGGCATGGTCAAATATGGTCAAAACAATACTTTATTTTTTAATAATATGAAGATAATTTTATTAATCCCATAATATATGTTTTATATTTTAAAATAATAATTTTATTTATTAATTTCATGCATATATTCCATCCATGATATGTTTTATTTATAGCTATGGATGCATTTCTTTTCTATCATGCATAATCCTAGTCAAGGCAAAGTTGGGAGTTGGCTTACTGTGGATGAGTTGGTAGTTGGCTTATTGTGTATAATCCAAAGCTCACTTCCTTAATGGCTTCCCTGCATACAAATGGCTTGAACTTCACAAACTCTTCATCATTCTGTTGTTTTGAACCTCCCCACGGCTATAAACAAACCTGGTTTTTATATAATTTGAGTTGGGGGTTGAAATCCCAACTTCCCCCCTCTTTCTCAGCTCTTTTTGGGATCAGATCCCATTTTCTAGGAAAAAATCCACTAAAACCAAGCCCAAATTTGGCAAAATCCTCCAGATTTGGCCAAATCCACCATGTTTATCACAACTGGTGCGTAGCCCCCAAATCCTGGGATCCTTGTCTTATGGCGCCACATGTGGCCAGGTGTTGCACCCAACCCCTGAACTCCAGGCCCCGGGTCATATGGCCCCCATGTGACCAGGTCCTTAAAATTTGACCTAGCCCACATTGGGAAAATTTCGCCTCCCACATGGTGCCTTATGATTGGACCACATGTCACCCCCTAATTGGCCCGACCCATGTCAACCTACAACGTCATCCTGCCTAGCCAGTTGTCATGTCAGCGTTTGTACTATCATGTTAGCCTACCCAGTCAACGTTCGTACTACCATGTCAGCCAACCAAAACCTACCACGTGTCATCCATACATCTATGTCATCATATTGACTACCACGTCATCGTACAAATTTCCATGTGTCATTCCTTATAGTCCACGTCATCTCCACATCAACACCCAAAAATGTCGAATCCATATGACACGTGTCATGCTCAGAGGTTGCCACATGTCATGATGATTTCAGTATGATGTCATACTGATGTCATCATTCGTACTATTGAATTCATCAATCTACTTTGACCTATTGACTTTGACTTTTTGCCTTTTTTTGGGAAAAGTTCAGTTCACAATAAGTTCACCATACAGAGTCCATTTTCAAAAAGGAATATACTGCCAGAATCAGGATGACAAGAACTACATGATGGCGTTGGTTTTTTTCGAATCTAAGAAATTTAAATTTGTATCTTTTTTTGGATCCATTTGGATCAGGAAGGAAGCAATGGTGTCATTAGAATAATTGGTACTCAATCTATGCGTAGCAACAATAATTAACATGATAGAAATATGCGTAGTAAAGGAAAGGTTAAATAAAGTAATGCAAATGGAAGACGATAGGATTCTGGAAGGATTTCACCAAGAAGTACAGAAAGAAAGAGATAAAGCTTGGCATGACAGACATATTAAAAAGAAGAATTTTAAGAAGGGAGACCAAGTCCTCCTCTACGAAAATAATTTTTGTCAACATCCTGATAAGTTTAAAATGCATTGGCTAGGGCCATATGAAGTAAAAACTGTAACACATGGGGGATCTATACAACTAAAGGACTTGGGAGGAATAGAACTCAAAGGAATGATCAACGATATTCAACTAAAACTGTAGAGGGACAATCGACCTCCTAACCCTTAAAAGTCAAAACGCAATGAGAAATGCATGTATATAGTGTACTATAGTATATATTAGGAAAAAAAAATGAGAAAAAAAAAATAAAAAGGAGAAAAAGAGAGAAAAAGAAATACAAAAATAGAAAATAAAGAAAGTACAAAAAAAATGGGAAACATCATGCGCAAAAATAGTGGAATCAATGCGACAAAAATAAAACGTTACTGTGCGCACCATACAACTGAAAGAAAGAAAAACACTGCATACTAAGGAAAAGTCACGGCACACTAAGGAGAAGTACAACGGACCAGAAAATGGGCCAATGGTCGGAAAAGAGAAAAACAACAATTAGGGATAAAGTACGTGAATTGGGGCATTTATGGAATTGCATGAAGTGTACTCAACAATATTCAATGCATTAATCACAACCAAAGAAGCTTCTCCAAGATGATTCAGGGAAATAATGACACCCTCTATATAAAGAAGAAACACGGGACAAACAAGACTTATTGTGAAATTGAAAATTTGCAGAGCTAGAGAGTATGAAGAGGAGAGGAAGATAGGCGAGTGCAGAGATCGATGTAGTTGAAGATTATTTAGAAAAGAAAAAAGTACCCACGATGGCACCTCAAAAGGTTTCCTTATGAAGCCAAACATCACGCAAAACCCGAACTAGTCTTAGGTCACAACAAGAAACTACAAAGGCAACATAAGAAATGGCACAGAGAGAGGGAATTGTCGATGTTGATGCAATTCCCTCACCACAGATCGAACCAGTGACCGCCACACTAGTAGTAGAAGAAGACGAATCCCCAACGATGGATGGGATGGATATTGCATCGCACAACAACATGCAGAGGCACGTATCAATCACCACAAGCAACCGACAACAACCTGCGTGGGCTGAAGCAACCCACATAAGAAATGGGAGTGACATTGAGAGGAAAAATTTTGATGCGGAGAGACCACAAATTGTGGTACGGTCCATGTAGCAAGATGAAGGCCAAGTGAAAGATATTACAGTTAAGCTAGAGTCGTCCGGAGAAGAGAGAGAGCAAGAGGCTAGGACCTCTACCATGCTAGTAATAAGAAAGGGAAAACAACCCATCGTGCAGTCCCCGTGCAAGTAACCCGATGCCTTAGTTGTGCTAGCACGCATTCCATAGGGGGTGTGGTCCACACCAACTCTACTAATATACTCCAAAAATGATTTGATCGACACCAAAAAATTCCCAGAATTTGCGCAGCAAGTATACATGGAGATCCTAGGCACAAGGCCACTTGGAGACCCAATACTGCAGCCAAAGCAGAGGGCGACATGTTTGGTAAACACAAGGATTTTGAACTTGGTAGAGATTCCCCACTTAGTCAGGGGGAAGAAGTAAATAACTACATCGAAAACTTGATGGCAGTCATCCATGGAGGGTTCTTATGGGTGGAAGAACATGTATCCATCTATGTAGAACTCATCGCTTTCATCACATGCCTAACATCAAATGACGGGAGTCCCACATAGTACCTAGATGACAAGACAAAGGAAAAGGATCTCATCAAAGAAATGAAGAAGAAATACAGGACATAGAGAGGCTCGCGCGATATTATCATCAAGAGAATCAGTGACGCAACCACCAATATGGCCACAAAACTAATGGTGTGAAAATTTCTATGCAAATTCTGCAAGGAAGAGGTCCCTGTAGGGGTTGTCGTAGTTGCAGCTCAGTGCACAAATGACACCATGCTCAGCTGACCCCCATATCTATTGAACCTATTCTTGAACGACTGCAGGGATGTGCAGGACTTGGGAACAAAGTTCCACTATTCTTGGTTGTTGATTCTGATAGCACTAATTTGGTGGAATGATCCTTGCTACTCTTATTTTTGCAATAGATTAGGTCGCTACCACATAGTGCAGTACATTTCCATGAGAAGCACATCATATCGCATGAGAAGAAGTGGCAATCTGAGTAACTTTGCGCAGTATCTCAACGATATCTAGGAAAACATAACCAACACCTGGAGGATCACTACGGAAGTGGTAATGTAGTATCAAGGCATAGCCACCTTTAGGGCCATGCCCCACAATATGTGGATCCAAGCACATAAGGATCCAAAAAAAGAATGGTTGCAACTTCAATTCTACATCAATGTAGAGGAAGTTAAAATGGTGATGTGAGACTAGAAGGATGACAAGAAGATCTTAGTCCTCACCAAGGATATTCAAAAGGGCAAGGAAGTAGAGGCAGGGTTATCAAAGACACCTGCATGAGACAACGTTGCGCCCAAAAAGCCAACACAGCAGGGGAAGCCTAGCTAGAAGCCAATGTAGCAGAGTAAGGGTAGTGCTCCAAAGAGAGATGCACAGTCAGGAAAGAATGACACTACCCTGACGTAGGAAGAATAAGGAAGGGGGGACACAACGACACATAAAACCCCTTTAAAAACCACTCCATAGGAAATAGGACCACTCAAGAGGCCAATTGTACATACATGGGGGTCGCGCAAGAAGGCCAAGGATTATAAGCAGATACTTGAGTACAAAATCACCGAGGACGTTGTCAATATTGTCGCAGAGAGAGTACATGATCATGCAACCGAGGAGTTTGAAGAGGCCGAGGACTAGAGAGGAAGGATACAAAATGATTTGGTCGAAATCAGGACGATCCTAGAACAAATACAAACAATGCAAACACATGAAAGGGGAACAAAACCCATCCCCTCAGCACCAAAAGCAGAGGAAAGGACAATGCCAAATGAAGAGGATACCATCTAGGCCATAACCTAGGTGAGTCCAAACTTTCAAGTAGCATCAGATATGTTTCATATGGATGACGCCATATCCCAGACACCACTAAAATATTTGGCACTGGTACAGTTGGTACTAGAAAATATACCAACAAAGGCATTGTACAAACTGCAAGTAAGTGTCGCGGAGGAAGTGCAATCGTGCGCAATGATAGATGCGGTGGAATTGTAGGAAACTAGGAATGGTAAGGATTCCATATAACTGGTGGTTGAGCAAGTAAACCTCGAGACAAAAGATGAGAAATAACATGCAAATAATCTAGAGAAGAAGTTGAAGGAACATTTTACAAGGTTTCCAGAGTGTGCAGGCAGCAATGAGAAATGCGGAAGAACAGGTCCAAATCATCACACAGATGATTGATAATTACAATAAATAGATCAAGGAGATTAAAGAAAAATTAACCCCAACCAATCCGCTGGAATTTCTGGCTGAAAGGGAACAACATGCATTTATGCAAGTGGAAGTGATGTATAAAGAAGTTGAAAAGGTCACACAATTGTTTGATAAGACCACGCAACTATGGACAACGTTGGAAGAAGATGATAGGATCCTGCAACTAGATAAAAAAGAGGAGGTAATCAACACTGAAATATAGGAGATGAAGCAGAGAAAAATGTCCATGAGAATCACAGAGCAAGTGAAGGGCGCATAGGAGATGAAGACCCTGTAAGAAGAAATTAAGACCGTGAAGAATAATAAGCAGGCAAGGCTAGCCTAGTTAGAACCTCTCCAAGAGAAAGAAACACTAATAATTGATAAAATGGAGAAAAATAAGATGAGAATGGCTCAAGATCATGTTGAGAGCACATAATATCTCAAGGAGCGCATCATAGTGCAATGAGTAGAAGAGCTCACAGAGAAAGCTACACAAGGAAGAGAAAAAGGGGAAGATATAGAAGGGAAATACCACAGCTTGGCAGAGGTTGTTCAGGGAACATGCACGACCTAAATGGCCCATGAAAAGACACATGTCAATGTTGGGGGCCTTTTGGGTGTAGGAGAGAAGAAAGGCTATTTTGAGTGCATGCCTAATTTTAGAGAAGAACAAATGGCGGGAAAAGCAGCATGCATGAGGAAAAGCATCACACATGAGGAAAAGAAACATGCATGAGAAAAAGTAGAATGCAAGAGGAGAAACATGCAAAGCGAGAAGGCAGGAAATCCTAACCATGATAGGGTTAGGGTTTTGGTAAATGTTGTAATGGCTATAATCCTATAAAATAGTATAAATAAGAACCTAGGAGGTCTAGGTAGGGGTTCGGTTATTTTAGATGGAGATCGATGGTTGTAAGTTCATAGTTGTTGAACAATTGTAATTCCAAGGTGAGATCAAAGAGTCAATTAAGACATATCTTGAAGGTTAGGTCACAGGATGAGGATCTTGGTGTGTGATCTAGCCTGCCTCACAGAGGTTCTTGAACCTCTTCATGATTGTATGATGGAAGATGTAATGTGCACAATGCCATATCTTGCTGCAGAATAAATAAAAGAGAAGAGAAGACAAATCTTTGTGGACGTAGCAGAGGAGGGGGTGAATCACAATAAAACATGTGTTATATGTGATTTTTGTTGCATGTTTACTTTATGTCAATGATTAGTTTATGAATGAATGGTTAAGCTAGATATACTAGAATGCATGCATGGGCCTAAAAGATGAATGAATATAGGGATATTTGAATGAATAACAGGATGAATGAATGAAGAAGATAGAATACACTCCCATATCTCCACTCATTCCTAGACTATGAGAACTTGAGCATTTCATTCACCCATAAAGCTATCTTGGGTGAGACCGTACAATACACTTTGTGCACTTTGTTGCCTTCTAGTTTACTAGAAGGGGCGATAGTTTTAGAGGGTTTTTTTGGAAACCTTTTGAGATCCGAACCTGGGTCATCCCTAGAAGTAGAATAGGAATAATAAACAAACAAATGGTTATGTTTCCGGCTAGAACTTCATAATATTGAGGGGACAGGATCCATGGAAGAGACACACAGAGAATGAAACTATAGAAGGGAATTTTCAGACCATGGAATCCAACGAAGGCAGAGATTGAAAACAAAGGAACTTGTGTGTGCGCAGAAGGATAATAGAAACCCTAAGTTAACACCACGCAAATATCTTGACAAATATGTGTTTAGTGACTTGCATGAGGTATTTTTCTGTGATTCCCCGCATTTGTTGCAATAGTGGATATTGAGGTTAAAAGACAACCACCCAACAAATCATATCATACAACTGGAGTGGAATCCTATGGATATCGCACAGTTACAAAAATTTCACAACAAATGTATACGCGCACTAGATTTCTGGTTAGACAGTATTGTTGTAGGGTTTATCAACGAATTTGCAGTAGATACCACGAAGTATTACAACACAAGAGAGTGAGACTTTATAAAAGGAACCATAGGTAGGTATATCATATCATTGTATACTTCAATCAATATTTTATTGTATAACAACAGTGTGATGACGATGGAATCAAACAACTAAAATTCCCTGTGTGCATGGGGGACGGGGGGAAGCATTGACAAGAGGTGGCGAAATGGAGGAAGAAATGGATAAGGGAAAGAATAAGGAGGCCATGGACCCAATCATGATGGAGGAAGACCATATAAAGAAGATAATTGAAACAACTAGAAATATGTGCAATGGATCCCCTACCAATATAAGATGAATAATAATAAGCAATCCATAGCTGATAAAGAGGGCTTGGTAAGTGATTAAGAAGAGGTAGAGGATCTGCGGGTTGTGGAGCAGATTGAGGAAATCCTGCGCATAAAATATGAAAGGAAAATAGGAGGTCCAAGAGCATGAACAGAAGGAAGAACTCCAATCCAGATCAACGTCAATGTGGAACCTATAACCCAATGTGCAACTAGTACACCAAAAAGAACACCAATGTCTAGACAACAGAATTTTAGTGGCAAAAGAGTGACATGACAAGGATCTTTTGAATTCAAAATGTTTTGGATGGGAGTCACAAATCTATCATGTGTGTTTGCTAACTTGGTTCGCTCATATTTAGTGTCAGGATGACAAACCTAGTGCTTTTGTCTTGAAATAGATAAAAACCTCCTTTTTTTTTTAATACCTCTCTATATCTCTATTTTTTACATTATTTTTCTATAGCATACATAAATCAATTGTTGACAAAACTAAAAAAATGGATAGATTTGGCTATGAAAATTCCAAATACATATAAAAAAAAATTAACTTGATATTGTTTACTATTTTTAATCTATTTTTTGCTTTCCATATATTAAAATCCTAGAATACATACCTCTTTTATTTTTTCTATAACTTTTTGTTGGCTTAACCATTTCTAAAATGAGTTATATTACATATAGGAAGAGACTAATATATACGATTTGAAAAAAAAAAAATGGTCATGTTAAGACCCTCTTAGCCCGCATGAGCAAAATGACTTGTAATTTCAAGGATATATTAAATTTCATAATTTAAAAAAATATATAAAATTAATATTATAAATTTCCAAAACATACACTCCACTATTAAAATAGGTTCTGACGAGTTTTACAAGTTTTGGAAATGAAATTTCATCATTAAGGTACTCAAAACCTACATGAACAAAGACATATACTTTATATTTTGCTGGAAAAATAACATATCGTTGTTACAAACGATCAAATTTCACATAGCTATTCAGAATTTATATGAATAAAAGTTATATATTTGGAAAGCTAATTCAATTTCCTATGTTTCATCTTTTTACACTATATTCAAATTCGTTGTAAAAGTACCTTAAATAATCCCTCCAAGTTAACAAATTGCTATTTTTCCTTGTTTTCATTGCCACTAACGTGTCATGAGAGACCATCATTATCTTACATATACCCTGCACTTTTCTTGATGTCAACAATGATGCACTAAAATTAACATTGAGTTGAAGGAAAAGAGAATCCAAAGACATCATAAAAGCACACAGAAAAAAACATTGTAGTAAGACAAATGTTAACCTAAACAAATACTCTACACCTTAAAGCATAGCTAAAATCCGTAAAAGACAATATAGACATGGTGATCAAGGAAGAGAATAAATCACTTAACATAGAAAAAATAGTCATGGTAATTAAGGAAGAGAGTGATTCACTTAACATTAAAAAAAAACAATTAAGAAAAAAAAAAAAAAA
>SNQJ01S0011816.1:24814-42062 GCA_010110895.2 Picea sitchensis | reverse complement strand
CAATAAAAATGTAGAGAAATAAGGATAAATGAATGTTCTATCCTCCTCCATAGGCTAGGAAGGATTTACTCAATAATAACGCAGATAAATAAAGTTGAAGACATGTTCTATCCTCCCCCACAGACTGAGCATGATTTACTCAATAAAACCACACATAAATAAAGGTGAAGACATGTGCTAGCCTCTCCCACAGGATGGGCACAATTTACTGAATAAAAACACAGAGAAATAAAGTTGAAGACAAGTGCTAGCTTCCCCCACAGGCTGGGAATGATTTTCTCAATAAAAACATAGAGAAATAAAGGTGAGGACATGTGCTAGCCTCCCCCATGGGATGAGCAAAATTTTCTCAAAAAAAATGCAGAGAAATAAATGTGAAGACATGTGCTAGCATCCCTTTTCAGGTTGAGCATGATTTACTTAATAAAAACACAGAGATGAAACAAATGATTTCTATATCAATTTGGGGTTGCAACTTTAGTTAAAAACTTAAAATGGGACGGAGAAAAATCATCGGCATGATGAAACATAAGGCTAGGAAAATATCTCATGGAGAATAAATACAAGACAAAATTACAACAACGACATGCTTAACTAAATATTAGCAAAAAAATTAAACCTTGAATATATTTCCCAACAATGCGTATTCAATGAAATTAAACTACAATTTTAATTGAAACTAATGAGCACAATCTCAGTTTAGAATTACCGTAACTGGAAGCGAAGAATCCTAATTTGTTGTTCCATGCTTGCGCTCCCTCCTGTCTCCTACTTGCTAACCGTGAAGACCTCACCGTACCTCCCATCCAACATTGGGGGTACTCTTCTTCCCCCTTAGCCCCTCAAGCTACAAAGGGGCTACAAACACAAAACCATAGAAAAATCTAGCTCCCATCTCGCCTCGCAAGGTCGAACTACCACTCTCTTTTCGAGTTGGGTATCCCAACTCCTAGAGGAAAAAACTATCAAAAAAATTCCGACAACATAACCTTGCACATACCAGTTGTGATCCATTCCTCTTCCTAGCCATTACTTTTGTAGAATTATTCTTAGTGACCACTTTCCATATTCACAATTAATTTGTTTTATTAAAATTTACTTAGGAAATACTCTCCCCCATACAGTTGTCACATGATCCCTTAGTTGCACCAGAAATTCGTTTATTTAATCTAATTAAATGTCAAATTTCCTCACCCATCCTAAAATCTCTCCTAAAAATGATCCTTGTTGTCGCTTTATTCCCTCTATATACTTTTAATGACTAATGTCTTTCTAAAACTTAGTTGTACTTTATTTAGGAAAGTTCTTTAGTTAAGATAGACTAGATTCCTTTCTATGTTTCCACGTTCCTTTTTACATTCATTTCCCCTTTTTTTCTAAGTTCCAATTTAGAATGTCTAGAACATAATGAGTAATTCAATATTTAGATAAATATTTCTCTTTTAAATTCTTAACTTGATTTTTCTTCATCCCCCTTTTATTAATTGATCATTTAGTTTATTTTTTTTAGTCTTCTTACCCTATTTAGACTAGGCTTAATTTTCAACTAGGCCTAGATTTTTTTTTTTTTAAGGGAATTTTATAATCAATAAAAATTTACTCATTAAACATTTAATTTAAGGTTGACCATGTGAAAACAAAATATCATTTTCTAGGAACCTAGGTTCATTGACTCATCTTTATTAAAAATTGTAACGTTCCCTTCAAGACGCACTATGTGCTCCAAGGGTGCCACCGGCCTTTATTAATGTTTTATTGATGCGACATGCCCTTCAAAACACATTATGTGATCCAAGGGTGCCACACACCTTTGACTGATTTTGGTAGTTGTCCAACCCTTGGTGTCAATACTCCATCAGGAGACCTTGTGAGAGACTAAGGGCCTCTAAGGAATAAGGACCCTGCCTTATTGCGTGCCCATTAGAATCTTCATGAGAGACTGTCTCATCCTTCCCTCACGGCATCATGGATCTCTAGAACTAGGTTATAGTTAACCTACAATTTGATACATGACTTGAGTGCTAGTAGGCTATGGTAGGGATGTTGCCACACGTCTCCCTCAATATTCGGTTGTTGTGCATGGCCAATTTACTCCTAATGTCAGTCTGATTAGGAAGAAATTGTCATCCTACATCCATCAATGAAACATGTCAATGATCCATAAAAACATCATAATATACCTCCTCTTATGTCACATATGAAACAAATTTAATACCCAAACCATATGCAGTCCACTCCCCGACTCGATCTGTAGACCAAGGAGGTCCATCGATGGCATCAAAATCCCCAATCTGGCAAGTGTCCTTTACACTCAAGACAAACTCATTAATAGCACCTTAATATACATAGCTAATCAAATAACATAACATCATAATCCATAAGCATCATCACTGGAATCCATAAGTGAAGCAAACAATCATATAATGAACTGCATCACTTGCACACAAGTGTCCTCAAAGAATAAGTCAAGTCATGTGCGCACAAGAGAGGGATGTTACAAGATGGACAATACCCAACATATTCTAGTGCCAAATCCTATAGAAACAAGAGAACATATAAAAAATTTGAGGATGTCATAAAATAAATAAATTACTATGTTGAATATGTCAAATGTGATACATACCTGTGTGTACGGTGCACCTAATGAACATGCTTACTCTACTGCTACATCAATGGTGGGGATAGGCACTGATGCATCCATAGGCATAGAGGCTATGTTGCTTGGATGCAACACAAAACAACATACAATCAAATATCTATATAAATCCACAAAATACAAAATAAATATATAACGTTGAAGAATAGAAAAAAAGGGTTAAGATGCTAACCTCCTCCATGAAGCTATGTTGTCCAGTGGGCTCTATAGGCCCATAACATTTCTTCCCGTAGCTGGAGCATCTATGAGGTTCACATGGATGGATGTTATGTCCATCTTCCATCTCCTCACTGTACTCTCATGTGCATGAGAATGCTCCAAACACCCTATCAATGTCATTGGCATGCACCTTCAATTGAGATAGTGCAACAAAGCTATTGTCTTTCACCAGGCTATGAGTTAATGATGAGATGGCTAGTTGTGCCTGTTGCAGTTTATCTGCTATAGGAGGAAGTTGTGTAGGGGGGTCAAACCTTCGTCTAGGGGGATGGGGACCTAATTCGTGGTCGTTCTTGGCCTTCTCTTGGTCCTGTGGGGACCCTTGACCCACCCCCTATAAGTCACTAATGTAAAAGTAGTTGACATGTTTACCCATAATAAACTCAACCAATAATTTCCTCAGAAAATATAAGGGCATCTCCCAATTATTCTAGGGAGGTTTGGCAAAAACCATGTACCACCTATCCATCTAGTTTTGACTAATCTGGGGATGGATGAATCAGTCAATGGATATACATTTATTGGTCAATGGTAGTTCTTGTCCATTTCTAGGATCCCTAAAAATAGACATAATTTTTTCTTTTGAAGTTCTCAGTTTTTTGATTTGGTTTCTGTCTAAACCAGTGTTATAATACTCGTACATTATTTCCCTACAGTCAGAAATAGATGTCAATTTACCTTGGTAACTTGCAATGGAATCCACAATGATGTCCAAAGAAGTGGCCAAGGAGACTCTGTTAGTTTCTCTAGTCTCCCTTAATTGTTCATCAAGGTTTCTTATTATCACCAACCCCTCATCAATTTCATTCTTTACATTGTGTGGTGGTGGTGGTGGGTTGAGGTTTTGATCTTATTGGTTTTGTTGGGAGGGGTTTAAATTTTCTTGGGGTTCCATTGTATTGTATATGCTACAATTTAGCATCCATGGAATGTAAATTAGTTTCCTTTTTTTATTTAAAATACTAAATTACAATTTTTTTTGAATTTAGATTATTAGGAGCAAAATACTAAATTAGATTGCCTAAATTGGATTAATGTTAAGATAAATGTAACATACATGGATACATGGTGGGAGTGGAGGTGGCAAGATCCTCTCTTTCTTCCTCCTCTCTTCACTCTATTTTCCTAATGAGAAACGCGAGCCCGATCTTTTGCACAATATGCACAAAATCTTTCCCGAGTCGTTTATTAAAAAGAACCAGTAACAGAGTGCAGGTTTTCTTACAAACACACACACATTCTTAAGAGTGTGCACACATTCTTAAGAGTGCGCACACACTCTTACTACTTAACCTACGTGGAAATTCATTTGGAGGTTTGGACATAGCCAAACGTATAGTTGTGGGAACGCGCACACGTTATTGAAAGTGCTCGTTCTTGTTCACGGGCTTGCCACTTTTTCATATGCGACATATGAGAAAGTGTATTATGATGTTGGTATGAATCATTGACGTGTTTCGTTGATGGATAAAGGATGGCCATTTCAAGGTAATCAGACTCACATTAAGAGTAAAGGGGCCAGAAACAAGAACCAAATATTGAGGGAGAGGTGTGACAACAACCCTGCTACAACCTACTAGCACTCTCGTCGTGGCTCGAATTGTAGGTTAATGATTACCTAGTTTGAGATATTCATGATGTCGTGAGGGAAGACTGAGACAATCACTCACAAATATTCTAACAGGTGTGTAATAGGGTAGGATCCTTATTCCTTAGAGGCCCTTAGTCTCTAACAAGGTCACCTAATGAAGTATTGTCTCTAAGGGTTGGACAACTACCAGAATCAGTCAAAGGTGCATGGCACCCTTGGAGCACGTATTGTGTCTTGAAGGGCACGTTGCATCAATACGAGCATAAGCATTAAAATACTATGAATATAGCATTAGTGAATATATCATTAAGGAGAGCATATAGCATTAACTAAGAGCATAAATCAATAAAAAGCGTTAACGATTATGGAATTAAGGAGAGCATATAGCATTAAGTAAGAGCATAAAGAAATAAATAAAATTAATGATTATGGCATTAAGGAGAGCGTATAGCATTAGGTAAGAGCATAATAATTAAGCAACGTTAATGATATTTCACTAAGGATAATGTAGCAGCAAGGGAATCTGAATATAAAATACTAAATTGAAATTTTACTCCTATTCATAATTCATATAAATAAACCTTCTTATTTTGTAACTAGAACTGCGTCGAGATGGAGGAATCCTTCCCACATAGAGATAAAGGGTAAAGAAACATGCTAGCCTCTCCCATGGGTTGGGAATGATTTACTAAAGAAAGTAATAAGGTGATAACGCAAGCTTTCTTCCCCAATAGGTTGGGCATGATTTACTCAATAAAACATAGAGATATAAAGGTGAAAATGTAGTCTTGCTTCCCCAATAGGATGGGCATGATTTACTCAAGAAAAAAAAGATATATAAAGGTGAAAACTCATGGTTTCTTACCCAAGAAGTTGGGCACAATTTTCTCAATAAAAACACAAGGAAATAAAGGTGAAGGCATGTGCTAGCCCCCCCCCCAAGGATGAGCATGGGTTTCTCAATAAAAACGTAGAGAAATAAGGATAAAGGAATGTTCTAGCCTCCTCCATAGATTGGGAAGGATTTACTCAATAATAACACAGATAAATAAAGCTGAAGACATGTTCTATCCTCCCCCATAGGCTGAGCATGATTTATTCAATAAAACCACACATAAATAAAGGTGAAGAAATGTGCTTGCCTCCCCCACAGGATGGGCATGATTTACTGAATAAAAACACAAATAAATAAAGGTGAAGACAAGTGCTAGCTTCCCCCACAGGCTGGGAATGATTTTCTCAATAAAAACATAGAGAAATAAAGGTGAGGACATGTGCTAGCCTCCCCCATGGGATGAGCACAATTTTCTAAAAAAAAATGCAGAGAAATAAATGTGAAGACATGTGCTATCATCCCTTTTCAGGTTGAGCATGATTTACTTAATAAAAACACAGAGATGAAACAAATGATTTCTATATCAATTTGGGGTTGCAACTTTAGTTAAAAACTTAAAATGGGACGGAGAAAAATCAACGGCATGATGAAACATAAGGCTAGGAAAATATCTCACGGAGAATAAATACAAGAAAAAATTACCACAACGACATGCTTAACTAAATATTAGCAAAAAAATTAAACCTTGAATATATTTCCCAACAATGCGTATTCAATGAAATTAAACTACAATTTTAATTGAAACTAATGAGCACAATCTCAGTTTAGAATTACCGTAATTGGAAGCGAAGAATCCGAAGTTGTTGTTCCATGCTTGCGCTCCCTCCTGTCTCCTACTTGCTAACCGTGAAGACCTCACCGTACCTCCCATCCAACGTTGGGGGTACTCTTCTTCCCCCTTATCCCCTCGAGCTACAAAGGGGCTACAAACACAAAACCATAGAAAAATCTAGCTCCCATCTCGCCTCGCAAGGTCAAACTACCACTCTCTTTTCGAGTTGGGTATCCCAACTCCTAGAGGAAAAAACTATCAAAAAAATTCCGACAACATAACCTTGCACATACCAGTTGTGATCCATTCCTCTTCCTAGCCATTACTTTTGTAGAATTATTCTTAGTGACCACTTTCCATATTCACAATTAATTTGTTTTATTAAAATTTACTTAGGAAATACTCTCCCCCATACAGTTGTCACATGATCCCTTAGTTGCACCAGAAATTCGTTTATTTAATCTAATTAAATGTCAAATTTCCTCACCCATCCTAAAATCTCTCCTAAAAATGATCCTTGTTGTCGCTTTATTCCCTCTATATACTTTTAATGACTAATGTCTTTCTAAAACTTAGTTGTACTTTATTTAGGAAAGTTCTTTAGTTAAGATAGACTAGATTCCTTTCTATGTTTCCACGTTCCTTTTTACATTCATTTCCCCTTTTTTTCTAAGTTCCAATTTAGAATGTCTAGAACATAATGAGTAATTCAATATTTAGATAAATATTTCTCTTTTAAATTCTTAACTTGATTTTTCTTCATCCCCCTTTTATTAATTGATCATTTAGTTTATTTTTTTTAGTCTTCTTACCCTATCTAGACCTAGACTTAATTTTCAACTAGGCCTAAAACTTTTTTTTTTAAAGGAATTTTATAATCAATAAAAATTTACTCATTAAACATTTAATTTAAGGTTGACCATGTGAAAACAAAATATTGTTTTCTAGGAACCTAGGTTCATTGAATCACCTTTATTAAAAATTGTGACTTTCCCTTCAAGATGCACTATGTGCTCCAAGGGTGCCACAGGCCTTTATTCATGTTTTATTGATCCAACATGCCCTTCAAGACACACTATGTGATCCAAGGGTGCCACACACCTTTGACTGATTTTGGTAATTGTCCAACCCTTAGTGTCAATACTCCATTAGGAGACCTTGTGAGAGACTAAGGGCCTCTAAGGAGTAAGGACCCTGCCTTATTGCACATCCATTAGAATCTTCATGAGTGACTGTCTCATCCTTCCCTTATGGCATATTGGATCTATCGAACTAGGTAATCGTTAACCTACAATTCGATACACGACTTGAGATCTAGTAGGCTATGGCAGGGATGCTGCCACATGTCTCCCTTAATATCCGGTTGTTGTGCATGGCCCCTTTACTCCTAATGTCAGTCTGATTAGGAAGAAATTGTCAGCCTTCATACATCAATGAAATACGTCAACAATCCATAAGAACATCATAATATACCTCCTCATATGTCACATATGAAATTTTTTTAATACCCAAACCATATGCAGTGCACTCCCTGACTCGATCTGGAGACCAAGGAGGTCCACTGATGGCATCAACATCTCCAATCTGGAAAGTGTCCTGCACACTCAAGACAAACTCGTTAATAACACCTTAATATACATAGCTAATCAAATAACATAACATCATAATCCATAAGCATCATCATTGGAATCCATAAGCGAAGCAAACAATCATATAATGAACCGCATCACTTGCACGCAAGTGTTCTCAAAGAATAAGTCAAATCATGTGCATGCAAGAGAGGGATGTTACAAGATGGACAACACCCAACATCTTCTAGTGCCAAATCCTGTAGAAACAAGAGAACATATAAAAAAATTGAGGATGTCATAAAATAAATAAATTACTATGTTGAATATGTCAAATGTGATACATGCCTGTGTGTACAGTGCACCCAATGAACATGCTTACTCTACTACTACATCAGTGGTGGGGCTAGGCACTGATTCATCCATAGGCATAGAGGCTATGCTGCTTGGACGCAACGCAAAACAACATACAATCAAATATCTATATAAATACACAAAATACAAAATAAATATATAACGTTGAAGAATAGAAAAAAAGGGTTAAGATACTAACCTCCTCCATGAAGATATGTTGTCTGGTGGGCTCTATAGGCCCATAACATTTCTTCCCGTTGCTAGAGCATCTATGAGGTTCACATGGATGAATGTTATGTCCATCTTCCATCTCCTCACTGTACTTTCATGTGCATGAGAATGATCCAAACACCCTATCAATGTCATTGGCATGCACCTTCGGTTGAGGTAGTGCAACAAATCTATTGTGTTTCACTAGGCTATGAGTCAATGATGAGATGGCTAGTTGTACCTGTTGCAGTTTATCTGCTATAGGAGGAAGTTGTGTAGGGGGGTTAAACCTTCGTCTAGGGGGATGGGGACCTAATTCATGGTCATTCTTGGCCTTCTCTTGGTTCTGTGGGGACCCTCAACCCACCCCCTGTAAGTCGCTAATGTCAAAGTAGTTGACATGTTTACCCATAATAAACTCAACCAATAATTTCCTCAGAAAATATAAGGGCATCTCCCTATTATTGTAGGGAGGTTTAGCAAAAATCATGTACCACCTATCCATCTAGTTTTGACTAATCTGGGGATGGATAAATCGGTCAATGGATATGCATTTATTAGTCAATGGTAGTTCTTGTCCATTTCTAGGATCCCTAAAAATAGGCATTATTTGTTGTTTTGAAATTCTCATCTTTTTTATTTGGTTTCTGTCTAAACCAGTGTTATAATACTCGTACATTATTTCCCTATAGTCATAAATAGATGTCAATTTACCTTGGTAACTTGCAATGGAATCCACAATGATGTCCAAAGAAGTGGCCAAGGAGACTCTGGTAGTTTCTCTAGTCTCCCTTAATTGTTCATCAAGGTTTCTTATTATCACCAACCCCTCATCAATTTCACTGTTTACATTGTGTGGTGGTGGTGGTGGGTTGAGGTCTTGATCTTATTGGTTTTGTTGGGAGGGGTTTAAATTTTCTTGGGGTTCGATTGTATTGTATATGTTATAATTTAGCATCCATGGAATGTAAATTAGTTTCCTTTTTTTATTTAAAATACTAAATTACAATTTTTTTTGAATTTAGATTATTAGGAGAAAAATACTAAATTAGATTGCCTAAATTGGATTAATGTTAAGATAAATGTAACATACATGGATACACGGTGGGAGTGGAGGTGGCAAGATCCTCTCTTTCTTCCTCATCTCTTCACTCTATTTTCCTAATGAGAAACGTGAGCCCGATTTTGTGCACAATATGCACAAAATCTCTCTCGAGTCATTTATTAAAAAGCACCAGTAACAGAGTGCAGGTTTTCTTACAAACACACACACATTCTTAAGAGCGTGCACACATTCTTAAGAGTGCGCACACGCTCTTACTACTTAACTTACATGGCAATTCACGTGGAGGTTCGGACATAGACAAACATATAGTTGTGGGAACGCACACACATTATTGAAAGTGCTCGTTCTTGTTCATGGCCTTGCCACTTTTTTGTTCATGAACTTCTTGCACTCACTTGGATATAGTATAATACACCAAGCCTTGAAGGGACAGATTAACTTAAAATAGTGTCTTCTACGCACCTTGTTTTGTAGAACTATTTTGTACCATGATATAACTTATATGCAATTTGTTTCTAACTATTCAAATGAATTATTATGATGAAATTCCAAAGTGGATGTTTTAGTTATTTTGATGTATCACGCAATGAAAAATTAAAATATAAGTTGACTCTTGTATTGATATCAAATGATTTATGGAAAATTAGTGAACAATTTTTTAACTTCATAAAAATGTTTCAATAACATGGTTGACTAAGAACACCAAACAGTATGACTTCAGTTAAAATAAAATTAAACAACACGACCGTAATATTTTTGACCATTCCATGGCATAGATGATGAAGGATTGAAAATTATAGAAGAAAAAATAATAATTAAATTATCTTAGTACAATAGGTAAACCTCATGTTGATACAAAGATTCTAATGTGATATTGCATGTGGATCAAATATGAAAAAAATAATAAAGGATTATCTATGAATATTTATCTATTAAATATAATGATTTGTATAATTCCCAACGAATCTTTGAAAAAAATGCATTAAAAATCTACAACATTCAACCATCTATTTTACAACAATGAATTATTTTCTATGAGAAAAAGTAAGCAAAATCATAGTTTAGAAGATAAAGAGAGAGGAAGAAGTATAGAAGCCTAAATTACCTATAACACTTAAGGATATTACCTCTCTTCTATGATGTTATTACTATTTATATAATTAATTGTGTTTCTAAATGGATCAACACTTATGTCCATGAATTTTTATATTTTTTTTTCAGATTCAAAAATATGTTTTTTCATTTTTTTAATTCACATTTATATAGAAAATATAATTATTTTCTATATAATTATGAAAAAAATATTTTAATATTAAAAAAGTTAAAAGATATAACCAAGTATCCATTTATTAACATTTATGGAAATTATTCAAATTATTTTTACATATTAAAAAAACTAAAAAATTAACAAAATATCCATTTATTAACATTTATAGAAATTATTTTTACACATAGTGTTTAAATAGTTTTTAATTATTCACATATATATAGAAAATATTGTTAAGAAATAATTATTTCAATATTAAAAAAACTAATAGATGTAACAAAGTATCCATTTATTAACATTTATAGAAATTATTCAAATTATTTCTACACGTAGTATTATTGGATAATTAATACTATTCGAATTGGAGAATTAATATTATTTATATGAAGATGGATTTGAAAGATCCAAATATACTGCTTTATGAAACTAATAAAGAGTTTCATTTAGTTTTCAAAGAACGTGTTTATATAGGAAAAAAGGTTAAACATTTATTTTATTACATAGTTTTATTGGATTACATAGTTGACACCCATATTTCATCTTCATTTAGAAGCACAATTCTTTCATTGTATGTTGGATGTAGATTTATTTTTTCTACAAAGAAAATCTAAAAGCAACATTTTAATTTTTATCATGGAGATCGTTCAATGGAATAGTATATAAAAAGTTTTTATAAAAATATATTTTATTAATAAAAAAAGTGGGCATGTTATGTTAAAGGAACAAATGATATTTTCATAAAAATTATATATTATGGTAAAGATGATTAATGTGGTGGGCATCTTATAAAGAATGATAATTCAAATTTGGATGATGACAAGAAAAAAAAATTAACTTAAAAAAGAAAAAAGTGTTTGTATATGTTTGAATCAATATTATTTATTGAAAGCTTTAATATGATAAAGTGTTTTCAATGAGTATAAATTATTAAAAACTTTATAAACTATCATTGTATGAATGTAATTTTAAAATTATAAATTTTTTATTTTAATTTATATTATATAAATTGATTATTATAATTCTCTTCCTATATTGATTAAAATAAATGGTATTTATATTAATTACATATTTTAATGTGTATACATTGGAATTTATTTTTAAATTATTGATTTATATGTTATTGACTCATTTTATTTTTAAATGTATGATTATTTCTAATAACATTTTAATTTAACTAATTTAATGTGTATACATTAGGAATTCATTTTTAAATTATTGATTTATATGTTATTGAATCATTTTACTTTTAAATATATGATTATTTCTAATAACATTTTAATTTAACTACACATTACTTTATTTTAATTTAACTACATATTACTTTATCTTAATTGTCTGATTATTTCCAATAACATTTTACTTTAACTACATATTACTTTATTTTAATTGTATTGATCATGAATAGATTTTTAATTTAATAATTTGTATGTGTAATTTTAACTATATTTGTAGTTATGGTTTATTTTAAGTGCAAACATAGTAATATATATATTGGTATTGAGAGTAGAGGTTATGCATGAATGTTTAGGGTTGATGTTAGAAATATTTTGTAAGAGCATTTTAATATTGTTTTTTTTTGTATTAGATCATTTGGAAGATGTATTTAGAGAAATATTTTAAGAAACAAATATATTGTTTATAAATGAAGTTCAATACCATTTATAATATAATAAAAAATATATTTGCTTCAAATTTCGTTAAAGTTATATATTTGATGGTTCATATGAAAGATACAGAAATATAAAACAAGTTTTTATTGTTTTCTAAATAGTTGTGGGATTTTTTCAAAGAAAAGATTGTTAAAATGTGACAATCATTGATTAAAAGAAAATAAAAAACTGAAATTTACTTATGTATATATTTAGTGGTGTTGGTTTACGAAATGGGTGGAAGTTTTTTTAACGAGTAATAGTTCTCATAACTAGGTAATGGCTTCAAGATTCATATATATGTCTATGAAGTCAGAGAGGAAAATTGATTTAGTAATACTATCTTGAATAATAGAGATACTAATAACTTTCCCCGTGGATGTTTCATTAACACACAATTAGGGTTTTACCACGTAAATCTTGTGTGTTATTTGAGTTATTTATTTGTCTTTATTGTCATATTTATTGCATTTGTTATTGTGTTAGGAATCTTAAATATCAATAAGTGGTATCAAAGAGAAGGTGAAGAAGGTCTTTTAGAGCTCAAGGTTGTCAGTTGAATAATTCAAATATGAAGTATGTCGTCGAGGGTGCTCTATACACACATAGAGTAATAATATGAAATGAAAAGAAACACAAATGAAGATTAATCCTTGAGGGAGGCAAGCCATAAAAAACTCCCTGAGTGTCAAACATGTTCCTCACTGCTGAGGAGAAAGGAAGAAAAGCTATCATGCATAGGTGTGGGTTTGTTGGTTTGTGAAGGGGTTTGACAGATTGTAGAGAAAGTGGAGGTCGTGCCTATCATAATAGTTAAGGAATGAGAGTTGAATCCAAGTAGAGGACGATGTGAGGTGAAGGTCACGAAGGTAGGGTCAACGAGGGTTTTGTGCTAGAGGTACTTGTTGAATTGAGGTGACATAGGTGGATTTTATTTAAGCCAGAGAGATCAAGTAATATAGGATATTTGTTAAAGGTACCAAATTTATTGCTAGTTTCATACAAGGAAAAACCAAAAGTTTGATTTTTTGGAAAGGTTTTTGAAAAGTCCACGCTTGGTTTTGTGGAAAATATTGTATTTGAAAATGAAGACCTAGATGCCAGAGCCCTCATCACAATTTGGTTATGCCGTGTGGATGATGCCTTGTTTAATATTATTGGAGAAGATACAATAGCAAGATTATGGAGAAGGATGGGGAGCCTTTGTATGATGAAGTCCTTGACAAATCATATCTACTTGAAGAGGAAGATATACAATTTAAAAATAAAATAAGGTATAAAAATTACAGATCATTGGATTGTCTTTAATACTCTTATATGCCAGTTCAATAATATGGATGTTAAACTCGATGATGAAGAAAAGTTACACTATTATGTTCATTGGTAGTATCTTGGGACCATATAGTCACTTCCATTATCTTTAGTACAATTGAGATTCTTGAATTTGATATTGTTTTTGGAGATTTGTTTTCTGAGGTGGTGCAAAGAAAATATAGTATTAAAACATCCACACGGGAATCATTAGTGGATAGAGGTTAGCCCATGAAAAGGGGAGAGGATTTGAGTATAAAATCCATGGATAAGACAACGAGAAAAAATGGTAAGGGAAGATGTTGATATTGTAACAAATTAGGGCACCTCAAGAAATATTGTTGGAAGTTGCAGGACTTCAAGGAAGACTCCAAAAATTAAGCAAATCCAGTCGAATCATGTCCATGTATGATTGATGAATTCTTAACAATTTGAAATGTCTCACAATTTTATGAAGAGTGGTTCTTAGATTTTGTTCCTTCACCATTTGTGTCCACATCAAAAAAAAAATTCTACGTACCATGTTATTTATGGTGGTAGTGTTCTTATGGGAAACAATGTTTCATGTAATATTGTTGGGGATGGGAGTATTTGGATTAATATGTTTGATGGAATAGTAAGAACGTTAACAAATATAAGTCATGTAGATAAACTCAAAAATAGTTTAATCTCTTCAGGAGTTTTGGATTCCAAAGGTTACAAATTTGCATGTCAAGGTGAAGCACTAAAAAATGTTCAAGGGAAGTTTGGTGGTTATGAAGGCAACAAATATTTGAAATATTTATAAGTTGGAAGGATAAACTCATAAACTGAAACAAGTGAATTTTTGGTGGTATATAAGAAAGAAGGTGCATCTAATTGTTTACGACATCAACAAATGGGTCATATGAACAAGAAAGGGATGGGGCTACATATACTGGTATGTTGTAAGTTATTTCTAGAATTTCAATATTTGAAGTTTTGCATGTTTTATATCTCTATTGGTTATATTGATGTAGTATAGGGATTTAGTTTATGGGATCCTACTTCCCACAAAATCATCACTAGTAGAGATATATACATGGAACAATCAATATTTATTTAATATCACAAAGGGATATCTGTTTACAAATTTAGGGAATCATCGTATGGCATAACGATACCTAGGAAATTGTACAAGATGTTATATTCTTTCATGGTGAGCCTAAATATCCTAACAAGTGATTAAAACCATTGTGTTTACTTTGAAATTTTGGAGAATGGTACAATCATTTTCTTAGTGTTATATCTTGATGATTTGCTTGTTGCAATCCAAATCATTTTTAATATTAGTAGGTTAAACGCCCAGTTGGCTAGGATGTTTTAGATGGAGGATCTAGGAGAAGCAAAATAAATCTTGGGCATAGGAGTACACAGAGATAAGAAAAATGGTAATCTACGGTTATCACAACAAAATTCTATGTAGAAGATAGCAATGAGGTTCAATATGTATATTGTGAAATCGATAAATATCCCTTTAGCTTTCCATTGTAATATTTCTTCAATTTTATTTCCTAGTAGTAAGGAAGCAAAGGATTATATGGCTCATGTACCATATGGTAATATAATATGAAAGTAGATATTTGTGATGAAATGTTCAAGACTAAATATTTCACATGCAGTTGGTGTTGTTAGTGGACACATGGAAAATCCATAGAATTGGAAATGGGTGCTTCGATACCTTAGAGGCACAAGTATCACGTAAAGTGGTTGTGATGACTTAGTCTGTGTTTATGATTCAGTAGACTTCAACAAGATAATACCTGCTTCGGGTTACATCTTATAAGAATGCAAGGATATATTGTATGAGATTTGAAAAGTATAGGATAATGTGTTAGGTGGCGATCAAAACATTATGCATTTGACTAAATTTAGAGTGTATAAAAATGTCACAATGCATCATTTTGTAAGACATGTTACTGATGGAGGTTTATTGTTCCATACTAAAGTGAATTCTGCAGACCTGTTCATGAAACAAGTACTATTAGAGAAGTTGTGATGGTGTGTGGCTTCTCTTTACCTGGAAAAGAGGTGATGAATGGGCTTGGGAAAGGTATTATGTAAATTGTTTTATAGGTGGAGATTGTTAAAATGTGACAACAACTGATTCAAAGAATAAGTAAATTGAAATTTACTTATGTAAATAATTAGTGGTGTTGGTTTACAAAACCTGTCAAAGTTTGTATTAAGGGTGGTAGTCCTCGTAACTATCTAATGGTTCCAAGATTTATATATATATATATATGAATCTTGAGAGATGTATTAACGTTTATTGTCATATTTCGTGCATTTATTGTTGTGTTTAGGATATTAAATACCAAAAAATATATTAGTTGAAAATATTCAAAACCAATATCCCTTGTGAAGAGTAACAACTATAATTTGATCATTAATTTAATACTTTTTTCTATGACTAAATAATATATCTACTAGTGTGTCAATATTTCTATATTGACATAAGTAGTTTTCAATATTTTTTTAATGATGATGATGACTATATTTGTGTTATAAACAAGTTATTGACAAGAAAAGGAAGGAATTATATGTAAATGATGTTGTAAATTTTGGAAAATTGCATACCATATTTTTATTAAATTTACTTAGAAATTTTGAAATGTATATTAAATAACAATATTGATTTTTGTGATGTGTTTATTTTGTTGCATAAAAAAATAATTTATTAAATAAACCATTGCTTATATTCTATGTGAATAGAGTTTTGTTACTTGCAATTCATAAAATATCATTAAAAAACAAGTCATTGCCTAGAAAACAAGGGCTGCATGGTAGCTTAGTCCCTGCCAAGTAGATTTGGAAATGGAGATGATAGCTAACACCCTATAATTATTTGATGATGATCACTGTGAAACATGAAAAATATGTTAACTAGGGGCTAGTTTCATAGTCTTAAAAGAAATTAATTTGTAAAGATTTTAAATGAAAAAATTTAACACTGATAACTATAACGTCAGAAAGATTGGAATTCAAAGAATTCGACCTAGACTCACAAGGAATGGAGGAAGACGTGTTGCTCCATGACACTTAGTTTAAAGATTTGTCATATGTCGTATTGGCCAGGATCTCTGACCAAATTTTTACTTTAATGTGGATGTTGTATAGTTTTGGGGTTAACCTAAATTTCCTTCCAATTAAGTTAATCTAGCCAAATGCAAATTGCATTTTAAAAACATTCAATTTTTATTTTTGAAAATAAACCTTTCAAATTTAATAATATATATTTTTATAAAATATTTATTATATTACATAATAAATATAATCTAAATAATATATTCGATAATAAATATATTAGATAATATAATAATAAATAATATATTAGATAATAAAGATAATATAAATATAATAATGCATAATGATGATGATGATTAACGTCCACTAAGACCGAATTGGTCTATCAGACCTTAAGAGGGTAAGTGATTACTTGTGATACTTTAGAATTTTGTTTCCGTGCACGAAAAACATTAAGAGAAGCTTTCCAAGATCACCATATTTTTGTTGAGTTAAGAGGTTAGGAAGGTTGGTAGTGTGATACATATTTTGAAAATGAGATATAATAAGGGTATAGGTTGGACAATCTAAGAGAAAGTGTTTTTCATCTTCAACCTTCTTAGTGTCACAAAGGTGACACACTCTTTCATCCCATGGCATTTTAGG
>SNQJ01S0011815.1:84069-107289 GCA_010110895.2 Picea sitchensis | reverse complement strand
CAACCCCTGATTTTATCCCGTAAAAGGGGGAGAGGGCATTGATAATTTGATACCATATAGCTAGTTGCTAGTTTTGGGACATATACATTTATATATGTGATCATTGATGTCGTTTTGTATTGATTTCAGACTTTCAGTAATGACTTTGATGTATCGGTTTTTGTTTGGCATCCACTATATAATATATATCGGTTCTTTCTCCGTATTTATGTGCCTATCTGTTTATATGATGTTGTTGTTGCTTTATATATTGAAAAATGTTTAAAATTTTGAAAACAAATGAATAAATTATGTATTTTTTAATGTTTGCCGAGTTTTGCCGATTTTTGCCGATTTTTTCGCCGATTTTTGCCGAGCCGATGTTTTCAGGACCCTTGCCGAGTTTTTGCCGTTGCCGAGTTTTTCCACTAGGTTCCAAGGTGCTGTTCAGCTGGGCTGTACAGGCCGTACAGCTTATTTGGCATGTTTTTCCAAGACAGCAAATTGTGGGGGTGTTTTTGGGTGCCTGTAAGTGGTTTTCTCTTGCTGGAAATTGTATTTCTGCTGCTGATATTTAATCTCCTGAAGCTGAATAAAATATCTCTCGTTGGGTTCCCCCAGATTGGGGTTTTCCCTTGCTGGTTGCCTAAATTTCTGACTGTTTACATGTGTTTGTGACGGCTGTTCATTGTATTTTTCCGCTGCAAGTTGCTTAGCAAAGTGTATTTCTTCTTATGATATTTTCTGAATGTGGGTTTAATACATCTTAGAGTTCATTTAAGACAGTTATCAAAAGTTTGCTACGTGTATGACATAATTTATATGAGCTGATTTTGTCATTAAATTTCTACATCCCATACCCTCACACATGATAGAATTCAATGAAATTGCTGCAAGCTTGCCAGTCCTGAAATTCTGAAAACTGTAAGTCTGCTGAATTTTGAATGGGATATGAAATTCTACTTTCTCCATATGAAGTCCGATGAGGTTGGAACCACCTTAAAACATCCTGAGACAATTAATGGTAATGTTAAAATTTAAAGTAAACGGATTAAAAGGAAAGATTTTGGTCAAACCTAATATAAATAGAGTCAAACCAAGTCAAAATAGGCAGATTTAGTGTTGGAAATGTATTGTATGGATGTTGATATGGCCCGGAAACATGTTTCCAACGTATGAAATGCGTTTTCCACGCGTGAGATGTGTTTGTATGGCCAGAAATGTGTTTCAAGGCCATACCACATGTGTTTCTGTATGGAAACAATTCTGGTATGGCCCTGTACTAGATGTTTCCTGCAACATAGGTCCAAATAGCATGCTACTACATGTAAATAGCTATGCATCATCTTCCATCAACTACCTCCCATATCTCCTTGTAATCATCTTCCACATTATGAAAAACATCTGCAAGGGCTTTCTTGCAATGATCAATGCCCTCATAAACAAAAATCATAGAGGGTGTGTCATTGTCAACCATGCAGAGCACATCAACAATTGGAGCACACATTTTTAGAACTCTGGGATTGTTTTCTGAAAAGTTACTGCTTAAATGATTTCTTCTGCGTTCATTCCCTTAAAGTCTTTTGAAAGACGAGATTTCTCCCACTCATCACTGTAGACAACATATCTTAGAATTGCTTTTTCCTCAACAACTCTTTTCAGAGTAATGTAAAATGTGGTGATCCTTGTATCACAACGTCTCAAAAACTCGCTAGATGCATTTTTCCTGTATAGGCTCAAAGTGAGATGATGGTTAATGATAAAGTGTGCAACTGTTTTTCTCTGTGGATTGTCTCATTGACCCATGGAAATTTGGCTAGATCATGCAATGGTAAATTGAGGCAGTGAGCTGCACAAGGGTTCCAGTAAATGGTTTGGTACTTCTCCATAATCATTTTTCCAGCACTGACACAATTCGTGGCTCCCGGCTCTCATAGAGAAACGTTATGAAATGGAAATATTCCGAAATAAGAAATTGCTTTCAGTACCCGAAGTGAAATGGGTTTTCCTTGGACTCCAATTTGTTGAAGTCCAAGTCGTGGTGTGGGTGGGAGTCTTTGTTGGGTTGGTGGAGGCCCCGAAGCCATCTAGTTCACCCTTGTTGCTTTTATCAATGGGTCTAGCAACCTGGACCGAAGTTTCCTTCCTAACTTCACAAATTGCTTCCTTCAATGTTCGGAAAATATATTTTGATGTCTTCACATGATCCATTGCATCAACTACATTAAAAATTAATACCCTGATATGAACATTAATAGATATAGCCTATATAACACTTTTATATTTAATTAATAATTGAAGGTAGACAAGTTACTCTAGAAGGCATGTGCGTTTTGTTAGAAAAGTGGGTGTGCTCGTTTAACCATAGATAATATAGCAATATTGTCACCCAACCATAGGCACAAATGCCACCCCTGAGCACCTTAACCTTGACAGAGAAGAATTCCGGTAGCAAATCAATAGCCAACCAGGGCTAATGCACCAAGCAAAGATAACCAAGACTGATCAGAAAGTCCAACCCAGAAAGACCGAAATCACAGGTTTGCAGTAACTGCAGCTGCATCTACCCTCCAGACTTGCGCACTAAATTTCTACAATGTGCACTACTGAATTTATGCAGTTGCAAGCTTTGTCTTCCAAATGAGCTCTGGCGTCCTGTATCTATACTGCTCCTCCTTAGCTGTCTGGGCCGACTTTTCATTCTGGAGGCTAAAAACTCAATATTAAATATTTCCTTTAGCTGACTTGTCTTCTAGGGTTATGTCCAATGCTTTAGGGTTTCTTCTTGCTTCTTGGAATGTTCTAGTCTCGTTAAAGGTTACAGGTGGAGGTTAATACCTCCCACAACTTCCATAATATCAACACTCCCTCCTAGCTAGGGAGGTATAAAAGTCAATGGTATTGAGCACAAACAGATTGTTAGAAAAGTGGGTGTGCTCGTTTAACCATAGACAATATAACAATATTGTCACCCAACCATAGGCACGAATGCCACCCCTGAGTGCCTTGACCTTGACAGAGAGAAGAATTCCAGTAGCAATTCAATAACCAACCATGGCTAATGCACCAAGCAAAGATAACCAAAACTGATCAGAAAGTCCAACCTAGAAAGACCGAAATTATAGGTTGCAGTAACTGCAGTTGCAGCTGCTCCCCAAACTTGCGCACTACTGGATTTTTGCAGTTGTGACTTGTGTGTATCAAATGAGTTCTGGCGCCTTATATTTATACTGCTCTTTCCAGGCTATTTGGATCGACTTCTCTTTCTGGGTGCTAAAGACTTAATATAAAATATTCTTTTTTAGTTGACTTTACTTCTAGGGTTATGTCCAAGTCTTTTAGGGTTCTTCTTGCTTGTTGGAATATTCTAATCTCATCAGAGGTCACAAGTGGAGGTTAATACCTCCCGTAGCTACCATAATATCAACACTCCCTCCTAGCTAGGGAGGTATAAAAGGTAATGGTCTTTAGCACAAACAGACCATTCAATCGGTAGCATCATCATAGCCATACATGCTATATCATGATCAAATCACGAGCACTGTCAACATTATCCAACTGGATAATCTCCATGACAATCAGTACAATGTCATTTGATAGAACACAATTGTGTCTATCCATAGTAGTACATAACTACTATCAAGTGGTACATAACCATACCAAGTAGCACACAGCTACTAACCAGTGACACATAGTCACAATCAGTGGAACACATCCACCATAGAGGTATACAACTAATATCCAGAGACATACAATCTCTACAACAGTCATATGATCTGATATCAACCTGCATAAACAATATCATGATACGAGTTGAGTCATTTGGGTCATTCTTCCACTCACATCTGTGAGATCTGGAAGAGCATCTGCCCTCATACAGTAAAAGCATCATCCATGGGCTATCTGGACTATTCTTCCCAAGCATGGAAGAATAATTGTCTCTGATTTCTGAGCCTGGACCATTGACCTAACTGGGCCATTCCTCCGACACTAAGCATAGTGCAACCTGGATAGAATGAGTCTTCCCTAGGGAATTCCTGTCCTTGATTGCTGAACCTGGACCATTCACATAACTGGGCCATTCCTCTGGCACTAAATGTAGTGCAACTTGGAGAGAATGAGTCTGCCCTAGGGAATGACTGTCCGGACCATTTCCTAAGGAAATGACTGTCCTGCACCAACCTCCAAAACGGACCATTCTTCGAAACTGCTCACAACTGTGAACTTTGAAAGAATGATTGCCCGACGAGGCAGACCATTCTACTTGACCACTACTGAGAGTGACTGCCAAGAAGAATGACTGTCCTAGACCATTCCCCCACACTGGCCACAAGGGGAATCGCTGTCTATGTTACATCAACAATCTATCGGACCATTTTCATTACGAAAATGATTGTCTGATCTAGACCATTTTCTGAACTGGAAAATGCCTGTCCGTCAGAAATCTCAAGCCACTTTCTGAACTGGAATGGAACTGCCCATCATGGACCATTTTTCAAACTGGAAAATGACTGTCCATAAATCAATAATATATATATCAGTGCTCCCTCCCAACCTGGGGAGCCATCTCTTCCCTTTCAGCTAAGGGAGTTGTCTCCACGGGCCCCATCTTGTCTCGTAAGTATGCAAACTTTATCCTGGACAAAGGCTTTGTCAAAATATTTGTTGTCTGCTCATCTGTGGAGATATATTGAAGCTTCACTTCTCCTTCCTGGACTTTATCTCGAATAAAGTAGTATTTGATCTCAATGTGTTTCGACCGTTCATGAAACACTGGGTATTCAGATAACCTTATACAACTCTGATTGTCACAGTATATTATGGTCGAATCTGGAACTTGATCAAATAATCCAGAAATCAACTTTCTCAACCATACTGCTTCTGTACATGCCTCACATGCTGCGATATATTCTGCTTCTGCTGTGCTGAGTTCGACATACTTAAGTTTCCTACTGCCCCAAGATATCATAGCGGAGCCCAAGCTGAAACACATCCCTGAAGTACTCCTTCTGTCTTCTGCACACCCTGCCCAATTTGAATTTGTGAATCCATGAAGCTATATATCACTGGATGAGGTATATCTTAAACCGTAGTTTAGCATCCCACGAATATATCTTAGAACATGCTTTGCAACTATCCAATGCTCATGTCTAGGTTCCACCTAAAACTGGCTTAGGGTGTTTACAACAAAGCAAATATTTGGTCAAGTTTTCACTAAATACATCAATGACCCAATCAATTGCCGATATAGGGACGAGTCTACTGGATCAAAATCTGAGTCTCTTACTTTCCTTGTATCTGTGGTCATAGGAGTGTCCATGGATTTGCAATCCATCATTCCAAACTTCCTTACAGCTCCCTCCTAAACCCTGCCGATTTGCAAAAGGCAACAATTCCTTGGATGTGTATTCTCCTCCATTATCTCTGCTCAAAGTCTTGATTTTCTTGTTTGTGAGGTTCTCCATCTTTGCAAACATCTGAATGTATTAGATCTAGGATTTCCTTAGATCTATTATTGCTGCTTGAGAATGGTTTCTTAACATTCTTACCAAGAGCACATCCTTTGCAAATTCCTTCATGTGTAGATTGTAGTTTTGGTATTCCTTCAACCATCTTTTTGAGGAAGGGTAATGCTTGATAGTTGATATGAGCATACCTTCTATGCCAAAGTTCATTGGGATTGACTTCATCATGTACAAGAGCTTCATCATTTCGCTCTAGTAGTCTGTATAGTCTTCCTTCACGGGTTCCAAGAACTCTAGCGTTCTCTATGCTGGAGTTTCTAGACCAAAATAATACTTTTCCATCTACAAAGGCTATTTTGTTTCCTTTGTCTTCTAGGCAAGATATGGATACACGATTCTTTTCTAAACCAGGTACATATAAGACATTGCTCAAAAGAACATTGTTACCTGTTTTCAATTTGACGGAGGCTTGACCAATTCCTTTGACTGGATAGGTGTTCTTATCTCCAAGTTCTACCTTGTAGGATGTCTTCTTTTCATTTAGATTAGAGAGTCTGGCTTGGTCTCCTGTCATATGCCTTGAAGCTCCACTGTCAATTATCCACATGTCATCTTCAAGCGTTCCTGTGAGAGCTGAATAGTGTAGATGATCCGTCTTTTCATTCATGATTTTTGTTGACTGATTGTTGAAATTAATGCCGCTGCAAGAGCCATTCTCCGGAGGATGGAAAAGACCCTAGCTATGGACTAGGTCCCCCAGCATACTCCTGGGGTTTCTTGGTATGAGACCAAGCAGTGAGAGCCATGGAAAAAGACCCTAGTGAGGGCCCATAGTATATGATCGGGGTTCTTGGTCTTGGACCAAGCAGTAAGTCCCTAGATGTGTCTAGGGCCCCTGGCTATGTTCCAGGGAATCCTTGCTCAATGCATGGATTGATCCTTGGATATGTTCCTTGGTGGTTGATATAAGTCCCTAGATGTGTCTAGGGCCCTTGGCTGTGTTCCAGGGAATCCTTGCTCAGTGCCTGGATTGATCCTTGGATGTGTTCCTTGGTAGTTGGTATAAGTCCCTAGATGTGTCTAGGGCCCCTGGATGTGTTCCAGTGAACCCTTGCTTAATGCATGGGTTGATCCTTGGTCTTGTACCTTGGTGGATAAGACCCTAGATGTGTTCTAGGGCCTCCAGATGTGTTCTGGGGAAAACTGGTCTTTGACCAGGTAGATCTTGGTGTAATACCAAGATGTGTTGATGTGTGATCCTCTTCCTCTCTCCCGGGATGGTCCATAAGACCTTGGAGTGCCTATGAAGATGGACATGACCACATTGTTGATGTACCCTCTTATGCAGTGATGATAAAGTTTATAGGCCATTATGAGACTCATGTGGACATGTTTGGCCATTAAGGAACCCCCCTTGACTTTATCTTAACAGGTACCCCCCCTTGTTGGTTTGCTTTCCCTTTTGGTTTATGTGATTGGGTTTTGTGTGACTGGGGTTTTATTTTATGTGATTGGGTTTTTATGTAATTAGGAATTTAATTAAATATTAATTGACATATTAATTAATATTTATACTAATCATATGTCAATAATTAATTATAAATCTAATTACCCTAACCCCTCTCCCTACCTATAAATTAGACCCTACCCTATTGCATTTGTCACTCACACACACTCTCTCATCTCCCTACTTGCTGCGGCTACCTCAGTAACTCTTCCCTCTCATTGATGCGGCCTTCCCTTTGCTTATCAAGTTCAGATCTGCGATTTTTATGCTGGCTGGAAGTTTCCTCTTTGGAGTATTTGCTGAGATTGCTGGATGTGTTGCTGTGAGGTGCCTCTAAGGGCTGCTAGACTTGTCTATTGCACCAGAGCTTCCTCCCTCGAAGTTGTCGGGTCTGCTCTGTGGGTGTCGGTTCCTTCTCTAGGGCCACTGACTTGTGTGGAGGTACCGCTGCCTCTTTTTGGGCCCTCTCCTTGGCTGTACATGCTTCCCTCTAGCTGCCGTGTGGAGTGTTGAGTCCCTTATGGGGTTTTCTCAGTGTGCTGACCACATTTCTGTGTAGAAGGGTTTGCTATCTAGACTTGTGGAGAGTATGCTAACTGATTGTCCAGATCTGTGTGAGGATTTTCTTGTGGTTGATCTCCTCACTGTCCAGATCTGTGCGAGGGTTTTCTTTTGGTTGATCTCCTCATTGTCCAGATCTCTGTGAGGATTTTCTTGTGGTTGATCTCCTTGTTGTCCAGATCTGTGTGAGGGTTTTCTTGTGGTTGATTTCTTTGCTGTCCAGATTTGTGTGAGGGTTTGCTCATGGTTAATTTGCTACCTGTCCAACTCTCCTTCCTATTCTTTCACTGTTTATTAAAGGTTTTTCTGTTGGGGTTATTTGCTGTTAAGACTATGGTTTATTGTTGTCTTCTTTGGGGTTTCCTATCTATGGAAAAATTGTCCCACAGTTCTCTTTGACAGAGATCAAACCCTAGAGGTTTGATCTATGAACCTAAACTAAGTCTGAGCATACTTGCAGAGGCATACATCTACACATGTGACAAGTACATCTCTCATTGATTCAGGAGGTAAGCTAAAGTTTATTTTATACTAAATTTTTTTGTTTGTTTCAGATCTGTTTATCTTCTATGCTGATTTAGTGAACAAATTTTTTTTAAAGCACTTTTGTTTTGAATTTTCCATATTTCTAACACTGATAACTGGTCAAACTTTGATTTTGAATCTCAACCTTGACGTTTTTTTGCCTTCTGAGAGTGCCAAGAGGTGCGTTGGACTAAGGTACACTAGAATATCTTCTCCTTGAGTAAGGTATTCCATCATAAGGTGTTGGGCAAGAGTTTTAGGGTTTTTGCAATTGCACCTGCTAGTAACCCTAGCGACAATGCTTCAGTAACTGCACCTGCTAGAAACCCTAGTGACAGTTCTTCAACGAGCTTGATAATCTTATGGCTTAGCTTCCTTCCAGTGGTTAGACTGAATGGAGGAGGTGTGGGCCCATAACCTGTTAGAAAAGTGGGTGTGCTCGTTTAACCATAGACAATATAGCAATATTGTCACCCAACCATAGGCATGAATGCCACCCCCGAGCACCTTGACCTTGACAGAGAGAAGAATTTCGGTAGCAATTCAATAGCCAACCAAGGCTAATGCACCAAGCAATGATAACCAAGACTGATCAGAAAGTCCAACCCAGAAAGACCGAAAGTACAGGTTGCAGTAACTACAGCTGCAGCTGCTCCCCAGACTTGTGCACTGTTGGATTTCTGCAGTTGTGACTTGTGTGTATCAAATGAGTTCTGGTGCCTTATATTTACACTGCTCTTTCCAGGCTGTCTGGGCCGACTTCTCTTTCTTGGTGTTAAAGACTTAATATAAAATATTCTTTTTAGCCGACTTTACTTCTAGGGTTATGTCCAAGTCTTTTAGGGTTCTTCTTGCTTGCTGGAATATTCTAATCTCATCAGAGGTCACAAGTGGAGGTTAATACCTCCCGCAACTAGAATAATATCAACATTGACCATTCAACTGGTAGCGTCATCATCACTATCCAACTATATAGTCTCCCTTCTCTATAACAATCATATCATCTGATATCAATATGCATAAACAATATCACGATACAAATTGAGTCATTTGGGCCATTCTTAAGAAGCATCTCAATATGTTTCGACCGGTCATGAAACACTAGGTGTTCGGATAGCCTTATACAACTTTGATTGTCACAGTATATTACGGTCGAATCTGGTACCTGATCAAATAATCCTGAAATTATCTTCCTCAACCATACTGCTTCGGTACATGCCTCACATGCTGTGATATATTCTGCTTCAGTTGTGCTGAGTGCAACAAACTTCTGTTTCTTGCTAGCCCATGATATCATAGCAGAGCCCAAGCTGAAACATATCCTTGAAGTACTTCTTCTGTCCTCTGCACTCCTTGCCCAATATGAATCTGTGAATCCATGAAGTTGTATATCACTGGATGAAGTATATCTTAAACCATAGTTTAGCGTCCCACGAATATATCTTAGAACACGCTTTGCAACTATCCAATGCTCATGTCTGGGTTCTACCTGGAACTGGGTTAAGGTGTTTACAGCAAAACAAATATCTGGTCGAGTATTTACTAGATACATCAACGACCCAATCAATTGCCGATATAGGGACGAGTCTACTGGATCAAAATCTGAGTCTTTTACTTTTCTTATATCTGTGGTCATAGGAGTGGCCATGGATTTGCAATCCATCATTCCAAATTTCTGAAGAATCTTTACTACATACTTTCCTTGTCCAAGGAAGACTTCACCACGCTTCTTCCATACTTCTAGTCCCAAGTAATAGTGTATGAGACCAAGATCTTTCATATCGAACTCATAAGCTAGTTCCTTCTTACATTGGGTGATGAGAGACTCTGCACCTATCAAGAATAAATCATCAACATATAGTAGTAGAATCACATGTGCATTGTTCACAACTTTGTAGTAGAGATTTGGATTTGCACGACTCTTAGAGAAACCAAGTATTATTAAGTAACTTTCTATTCTGGCATACCAAGCTCTTGGAGCTTGTTTGAGTCCATACAAGGCTTTCTTTAATTTGCAAACATGAGTATCTCTGGAATGTACTTCAAAGCCTTGAGGTTGTTCAATGTATACTTCTTCTTCAATTGCTCCATTGAGGAAAGCTGTCTTTACATCCATCTGATGTAAACTCCATCCCATGGAGGCAACAAGAGATATAATGGCTCTAATAGAAGTATATCTGGCAACAAGAGCAAAGGTTTCGTCATAATCTTCTCCCTCCTTCTGACATAACCCTCTAGCTACGAACCTTGCCTTGTATTTTTCCACGCTTTCGTCAGCTGCATGTTTGATCTTATAGACCCATTTTGAAGTTACCACTGATTTTTCTTTGGGTCTAGGCACGATTTCCCATATGTCATTTTTCATGATAGACTGGTGTTCTTCTATCATGGCTTCTTTCCATTGTTTCTTCTGAGTTGCTTCTTCAAATGTGGTGGGTTCTTCATTTATAAGCTTTGTCATACATGCTGCATAGCTTGAGAATCTTTTGGGCTTGTTGCTTTCTCTGAAGGTGCCACTTAGGGCTTTGAGTCTTTCTGCTTCTTGTAGAGTAGCTTCAAGCCAGGCTGGATGTTTTCTAGTTTTGGGTACAATGACTGGTTTAATAGGTTCACATGGTTGCATCAGATGATCAAGTTGTTCTGGTTCTTCATTTTGACTTTTTGGAAGATGGGTGCTTTATTCTTTAAGCTCTTCATATTCTTCTTCTTCTATGGATTCTTCTATAGATTTCTTGAAAGCCATCTTCTTCTTGAAGGTCACGTCTCTGCTGACTTCAACTTTATGTTGTTTTGGGATATAGATTCTGTAGGCTTTGGATGATTCACTGCATCCAACAAATATGCCCTTCTTTCCTGAGGGTTCTAGTTTCTTCCTTTTATCCTTGGGGATATGAATGTAAACAGGGCACCCAAAGATTCTTAAGTGTTCCACATTGGGTTTCTTTCCTGAGAAGGTTTTTCTTGAGTCATATCCTTCAATATGCGGTGGGGACTTCTGTTCTGAACATATATTGCTGTCATGGCTGCTTCTCCCCATAAATACATGGACAAACCTTGATCATTCATTAGTGCCTTCACGGTTTCCTCAATGGATCTATTCTTCCTTTCTGCTACACCATTTTTTTGCGGATTATGAGGAACGATTAGCTCCCTCCTAATCCATTATCTGTTCTCAAACTCTTGATTTTCTTGCTTGTGCGGTTTTCTATTTCTGCGTTGAATTCTTGAAACTTGCTGAAAACCTCATCCTTTTTTTTAGGAGATACAACCAAGTCTTTCTTGAGTAATCGTCTATGAAGATTACATAATAAAGGGAACCTCCTAGAGATTTGACTGGCACTGGAACACAAACATCTGAATGTATTAGATCTAGGATTTCCTTAGATCTATTATTGCTGCTTGAGAATGGCTTCTTAACATTTTTACCAAGAGCACATCCTCTGCAAATTCCTTCATGTGTAGATTGTAGTTCTGGTATTCCTTCAACCATCTTTTTGAGGAAAGGTAATGCTTGATGGTTAAGATGAGCATACCTTCTGTACCAAAGTTCATTGGGATTGACTTCATCATGTATAAGAGCTTCATCATTACGTTCTAGTAGTCTGTATAGTCTTCCTTCACGAGTTTCAATAACTCTAGCATTCTCTATCCTGGAGTCTCTAGACCAAGATAGTACTTCACCATCTACAAAGGCTATTCTATTTTCTTTGTCTTCTAGGTAAGATATAGATAGAAGATTCTTTTCTAAACCAGGTACATATAAGACGCTGCTCAAATGAACATTGTTACCTCTTTTCAATTTGATGGAGGCTTGACCAATTCCTTCGACTGGATAGGTGTTCTTATCTCCAAGTTCTACCTTGTAGGATGCCTTCTTTTCATTTAGACTGGAGAGTCTGACCCAGTCTCCTGTCATATGCCTGGAAGCTCCACTGTCAATTATCCACATGCCATCTTCAAGAGTTCCTGTAAGAGCTGAATAGTGTAGATGATCCATCTTTTCATTCATGATTTCTGTTGACTGATAGCTGGTCAAACTTTGACTTTGATTGGTCAACCGTTGACTTTGACCTAAAATCTCCACTTTGATGTTTTTACCTTTTGAGAGTGTCGATAGGTGCGTTGGACTAAGACGTACTAGAATATCCTCTCCTTGAGTAAGGTGTTCCATCATAAGGTGCTGGGCAAGAGGTTTTTACGGTTTTGCAATTGCCCCTGCTAGTAACCCTAGTGGCAATGCTTCAGTGACTGCACCTACTAGAAACCCTAGCGACAGTTCTTCAATGAGCCTGATAATCTTATGGCTTAGCTTCCTTCCAGTGGTTAGACTGAATGAAGGAGGTGTGGGCCCATAACCTGTTAGAAAAGTGGGTTTGCTCGTTTAACCATAGACACTATAGCAATATTGTCACCCAACCATAGGCACAAATGCCACCCCCGAGCACCTTAACCTTGACATAGAAGAATTCCGGTAGCAAATCAATAGCCAACCAAGGCTAATGCACCAAGCAAAGATAACCAAGACTGATCAGAAATTCCAATCCAGAAAGACCGAAATTACAGGTTTGCAATAACTGCAGCTGCATCTACCCTCCAGACTTGTGCACTAAATTTCTGCAGTGCCCACTACTGAATTTCTGCAGTTGCGAGCTGTGTCTTCCAAATGAGCTTTGGCGTCTTGTATTTATACTGCTCCTCCTTAGCTGTCTGGGCCGACTTCTCATTCTGGAGGCTAAAAACTCAATATTAAATATTTCCTTTAGCCGACTTGTCTTCTAGGTTTATGTCCAATGCTTTAGGGTTTCTTCTTGCTTCTTGGAATGTTCTAGTCTCATCAAAGGTTACAAGTGGAGGTTAATACCTCCCACAGCTACCATAATATCAACACATTCATCTTGAATGGGTCCCTTTGTAACATATCTTTTCATATCATACACTATATGTTCGTTAAATATTTTGTTTATATTCGTGGCATAATAGCTTATATGCTACATACTCTTAAGGGCAATAAACCAGCATATTAATCAGTGGTCAATGAGATATGTTTGACCAACCATCCCTAACAATTGTGCACCATGTAAATTTCCAAGGCTCTTTCATATCAGCAGATCTGTCTCCCACTCTTTCCATTGTTTTCTTTAGCAGATTGGTCCTTAGAGCCCCAGATTCAGGAGGACCAAACCCCTTGCCAAACTTAACAGCCTTTCTGAATGCATTTTGATAATATGGGCTTCTCTCCACATGAAATGGAATTGCACATGCATAAATAAATTCAGCAATAACATCATCAACCTGTTGTTTTTCTCTACAGGTTGCCAAAATGCTTTTAATGTTGCTGTTCCGTGTGTTTTTGTTGGGATGGAAGAACTTGAACCACCAATGTTTGAGATAAAAGGAGTGGGGGTTGAAGAAGACAACAATGTCACTCTTAATTCGGCGCCCCTTCATTTCCTTTTTTCCCCTTTCTTTTGACTTCTCATTGTGTTTTTTAACTGCCTCATTTTGCTCTAGAGATATTGCTCTGCATCCTTCAACACCACCTCTAGTGCCATTAGTTATACTAAGGAGGTGGTTGACTACTCTTATTTAAAGGACCCAGTAAATTTGTGCCCACATAAGAGGCAGACAAGATCTGATTCATCCTTCTTGACATATTTCCATACCTCAGCAGTGGATTTTCAAGGTGCCATTTGATTAAGTTTCTGCATGTTTTTTGATTTGCAATGATGAAATTTTAAAATTAAAACTTTTACTGCAATTTTTAAATTACTGAAATTGATGACAATAGACTATTGTTATCATTGAAAAACAAAGGGGGAAAAGAGAATCTACAGAACTGGTAGACTGGTAGAATTGGTAGTCAGACTCAGATTCTGAAACAAAGCAGAACTGGTAGAACTGGTAGATTTGGTAGTCAGACTGAGTTTCTGAGACAAAGCAGAACTGGGAGAACTGGTAGAGGGTTGTGGTGGGGAGTTTAATATTGTCCACAAATGCCCTCTCTAAGACTCTAACAGGGACAGTCACAGACTTGCTGCTATCCTTCACACCACGCCAAATTAATCTTTCATTATTACAATTTAACCTTATTGGAGCATAACTACACTTTGCAATAGAACACTATACATTTGGATTTTCTTGCAAATTCTCCATAAAAATGAAGAAAATGATGACTCACCAGTGAAATGCTCCAATCTCTGTCAATCTGATTGAAATAGGTTGAGAAAGGGTGGAATCGTTGTCTGCAGTCTCCTTAATCCTCAATCGCTGTAGCCTCCTTAATTGCTGTAGCGCATTGCCACTCTGCCTGTTAATCACTGCCTCCTTATCGCTGTCTATTGCTGCCCTTCTTAATTGCTGTCGATAGGAATAGAGATGGGTGACTGGTATCATGATACCTTCAGGCATCAAGGAGTCAAGAAGCCTGAGTGAGTGTGTGCTTGAGTGGACCATGGTGAACAACGGCCTGAGGTAAGAGAGCATGAACACAGGTGGGAGTTTAGGGTTTTAGTATTAATATTTAAGACTTGTATTGATGGATTTTTTTATCAACTTTTTTTCATTTTAAAATTGAATGTAGATGATTTTTAAAGAGAACAAATTGAATTTGGGAAACTTTATTCACCAAAAGTGCTTGTTTGAGGTTTGATTTGGTTCACTCAATTAAGTTCGGCAAACTTCAATGAATAAATTTGTTCATCGCTTAAATTTGGTGAATTTTGAATTTTAACCTCGAAATCCATTGGAGTGATTTAGCTTGTAGGTATAGAATAATTTAGTTTGACTTGAGCTTGACACAGATAAAATAGAATCTGTCCTATGCAACAATGTAATGTAACAAAGAAAAGGAATGAACTTATCCTGGGCAGTGCATTTATTAGCTATTTTGCAGAGAGAGATGTTTTCTAAGAATAGAATTGTGGGAAACTACCAAAACATTCACTGGAAATGGTTTCAATGCAACTCTGTGCAATACAGAAGTGTGCATCATTACATTACTAATTCTTATAGTGACCAAGCATATGTTTGCCATAGCATAGACCTTACGAATTCTTTGTTGATTCACTAAACTCTTCTATGGTGTTCAAAACTTTTCTAACTGTGATTTTTTGGTACTGTAACTTTTATAGTTATGCACTCTTACTGTTCAATCTATTTATTTTCCAGGTGGAACCCATTCGTAATCTATTTGCAGCATTATTCCTTGCTAGCATCGGAATGCTAATCAACATACAATTTCTGTGGAACCATGCCGATATTTTGCTAGCATCTGTGATTTTGGTTATCATCGTCAAAACTCTAGTAACCACTGTCGTCGTCAGGTGTTTTGGCTACAATAACAAGACGTCTTTTCTTGTAAGAAATCCGCTTATGCATGTTTTGATTCTATAATTTTTCCAAAATGTTATGACATGGTTTAACTTTTAAGCTATGGCATGAATTCCATCTTTCTAGTGATCCATAAATCTTCTTGTCTCATGCACTTTGTAGGTTGGCATATCTCTGGCTCAGATTGGGGAGTTCGCATTTGTACTTTTAAGTCGTGCTTCCAATCTTCATCTTGTTGATGTAAGTCTTTCTGTTCTCTGGGTTGGACATCCATGTGTGTGTGCATAGGTGTGTGTTATAATACAGTTTCCAGAAAGTTATTGGCCAAGGCAACAATTCAAGGGGGTGAATTCAGCCTTGTACCTAGGATCCTGGTGCCCGAGTTAGGTTCCACTTTACTTTTCTGGTAAATCTATCAGTATTCTTGCTTGGTCTGTTAATCAAATGCTACATGATATGTTGTGCGACTTATTCTAAAAGGAACAAAGTCTACAACTTTGTACATTAGTATTTTCTTTAAATGATTTATCAGAATGTTCTAAAATGGGGGAAAGAGCAGGGCTCCTCGACTCCATTTCAAAGTGAAGCTTATGTGGGAAAAAAACTATTACAATCAAACTGTGCATCCTTTTCCAATCAGAATTGCATATTTTCTTAGCAGTTGATCCCACATTTCAGTAAGTACCTCTAACCATGACTATGGAAATTTCCTATGGTACAGAGCTTAACACTTGGCAGCGCTTAATGAGCTCAAGTAAAAACATATATGATCTACCCTAGAGTCCCATGTTACAATTATTCTCCTCCTGCTTCTTTCTTGTACATCAGAAATCAGATTCCAAAATTTAAATGGGAAGGTATGGTTTAGGATCCAAATTCCTGCTTGTTTTGATGACTCAGGAACTTGCATTAAGATCCACTGCTGTTCTCCTAAATGTATTGCTGTTATTTGAGCTATGGATATGTTGTGCTTCCAATCTTCATCTTGATGATGTAAGTCTTTCTATTCTCTGGGTTGTACATCCATGTGTTTGTGTTCACACGTGCATTCTATAATACAGTTCCCAGAAAGTTATTGGCAAAGGCAATAACTCAAGAGGGTGAATTCAGCCTTGAACCTAGGATCCTGGTGCCTGAGTTAGGTTCCACTTTAATTTTTCAATAAAACTATCAGTATTCTCATTTGGGTTGTTAATCAAATGCTATATGATGTGTTGTGTGACTTATTCTAAAGGGAACAAAGTCACAACTTTGTAGATTAGTATTACTATTTTCTTTAAATGATTTATCATAATGTTCTAAAGTGGGGGAAAGAGCAGGGCTCCTATATGGACTGCATTTCAAAGTGAAGCCTATGCAGGAATGAAACTATTACATTCAAACTATGCAGCCTTTTCCAATCAGAACTGCATATTTTCATAGTAGTCAAGTCAATCCCACAAAGTTTAGTAAGTATCTTTGACCATAGACTATGAAATTTCCTATGGTACAGAGCTTAACACTTGACAGCACCAAAAGAGCTCAAGTGGAAACAGATATGAACTGCCCTAGAGTCCCATGTTGCAATTATTTTCCACCTGTTGCTTGTTTGCAAATCAGAAACCAGATTCCAAACTTTTAATGGGAATATATGGTTTAGGATGTAAATTTCACCTTGTTCTGAGGATTCAGGTCCTTGAGTTAAGATCCACTGCTGTTCTCCTAGATGTTTTGCTGTTATATGAGGTATGGCTTGGTTGCTGAGTGATTTCAAATCTATCTTTCTGAGTATAATATAATCCAGAGTGATTAACGTTGAAAAATAAATATTTTCCCAATGAACTTTTGAAATAAATGCATTTATATTATATTCCAAAACACAAGTTTCGCACATGGATTGCATTTCAAAGTGAAAATTACGTAGGAAAAAAATATTACAGCTAGACAAGTAGTGGAAAAAAATATTACAGCTAGAAGCAGTGCAGTTTTTGTCCAGAAGTTGTTTTATTGTAACTTTCTTCCTGTTACATGATTGAAACCAGTTAAGAAAATGTAGGTCAGAAACTGCTCTTCGTTCTCTGATTGTCTCCTCCATGTGGTGCATTGTCTAGATCTCTGTGCCTTAACAGTCAATCCGAGGTGCTCACCAAATCCTGATGATTGCAATCAACTTGCAGAATATTCTGAATGTTCTTTTTGACTTATGCTGTGAATCCTCAGGACCTGAGCAGTGATGTACTTGAAATCTCCGGCCTTAGGTTTTTTCATGATTCATATCTTTATATTAGGGAATGTGATTTATATTTCGTTTTGCTATTAAGGAAATGTATCATTCATGCAATATTGGAATGACCAAGGTGATACCTGTTAGTGTTATTAAGCACGTTTAATGTAGTGGAAAATCTATTATCACTGTTGTATAATTTAAATGACATGAAAAGAAGAGATGCACTTTGGCAGTTTTGATCACATAATAGGCAGTGGAGCGGATCAAAATATTTGACAGACATGAAACTGGACTTTGGGTTGTCTAACTTGTATAAATCCTTGACTGGATGTAATGGTGGAAAACATTGACACTTATCTTGTGTTTATTCCCCAGGGAAAATTATATCTTCTGCTACTGGGAACAACAGCTCTTAGTCTGGTAAATAAAAACTACATTTGCATTTCCTTTCTTGTAAACTTATAGCTGTTATTGCATGTACTCTAGAGTCCCATTGACCTATATTGGCCAATTCAATTTCATAGTGGATTCATTCCTTGAATTTTGAGGTCACCTTTCTCACAAAGTATCTTCTGCTTGCAGGTGACTACCCCTCTACTTTTTAAAATGATTCCCTCCATTGTGCATCTGGGAGTCCTCATGCATTGGTTCGCTCCCGATGGAAGTCAATCTGATGTTATATCCCCAATGGTCTGTTTTTAAGATAAATTTGACCATTTCCTGTAATTTAGGTGCCAATCTGTAGATGACATGGAGTCTATAGCTCAAATGCTGCCTCCATTTTTGGTAGTTCTCAATTTGATGCTGTTTTGCAGGTGAGCTTTAAAGGAGAAAACCATCATTCTGGAGGAACACAACGGGTTTTCCTGACAATCCGAGGTTCACAGAAATGATGAAAGCAAATTCATATACCAGAGGAGGCCTAATATTTGGTAGTGACTGCAAGTATCCTCAATGCCATTTCATGTTAAGGATATAAGCATGCAGGTGCAGTCGAAGGAGCATGATTTATTGAACAAACTTTGCAATATGGGTGCATCGATCTGATTCCTTTTTTTGTCAAGTACAGAAGTTATTCATGCATATTTATAGACCTTGGCCATATTCTTTCTGATTTCAATCCCTCACCTTGAATGCTTGCTGTCATCTAGAAGTTCCTATCCTGGAATATGGGAGCTCAGTACAATGATTTGTTATTGTGTCTTTTCCAGTCAGTTGATTCTATTTTGTAATTTATTTCCACAAATTTTGATGATGTTGCGTTCCTTTGCTAATTTGGAGATAAAATTCTCCATTTATCAAAGTTACCCCACAACTGCAAAATTCAAGCCAATGGCAAATACTTCAGTTGCCACAGTATTGCACCACTGATGGTGGTCATGCTTATGTAACATTAGTTATTGTAATTTTCCAAATTTGAAATTGATCAGCATCTTGTTTCCTAGTCTTGTATGTTGTACTTTAAATATTGCAAAAAGTTCAAAATTCATTCGATGCTTTGTTAAATAACCATTTTCGTCTCCTTTTGCCTATATGTTATATAAACTTCCTTGATATGAATTAGAATTCAGAAAAAGAATTTGAATTGCAACTTTTCCACATGAGATGGTACCTACTCGCAAACTAATGGAAGCTGATACAATACAGGATATACTTTCTTGTAAAAGTATTACAAAGGAAAATAAATCTGGTGATAATAAGGAATATATCCAGAGGGACTTTGGTTCAGTGGTGAGGTTGACAGATGTCAAAAACAGAAAGGTCGGGTGCAAGTGTTGGGCAATTTTGGTGTAATAAATACCCCTCCAACTTAGCACTTAAGCCAATGGAACTGCCTTATGTGGTGCAACCCTCAATCTGGGGGTGCGTTTCTGGAAGCGACCTTCCCCTGAAAAAGGAATATGAATCCTAGTTCTTTTACATATTTCAACTTCTCCTGCAACATTTCTACAAATCAGCAACAAGGTCCAAATTGCAATTCTAACCTTCATAGTGAAATTTTAAAAGTATTTTCGCGTGCAATTCAGTGAAGTTATAACAATTATTGGAGAATAAAACTGAATAAGCCACTGCAAATTAAGAAATTATAGCCACAAAAGTTTTAACTAGAAGTAAAATCTATGGTTTGAAAAACATGGGTAATTTGAAAGAAGCTCTATAATGTCAAGTTACAGAGAAGTTGGTGAATGTTCTAGATTTATGTTTAAATCATAAAGTGGATTTCAATATGAATGTTTGAGAAGCATTTTTTTATATGGTAGGTTTTGCTTTTGTTTGATTTGTGGGGATCTATGAACTCCAATGATGTTTTAACTCGAGACAGACCTACTTTAATATGGAAGGAGAGCGATTTGATCCTTGTATCTTTCCCAAGCATTAACCATGGCTTTACCAATGCACACGGGTAATGTTCAATGTTTGATAAGCATTTAAATAATCGGGGTATCTTTTAATGCATTCAAGAAGTCATAGTATGCATGGTTGGTATTATATGGACATGGTGGATTTAGAAATTATTTGTATATAGTTGGTCTAACAAACAAACTAAATGAGCTGAGTTAATGTAAAGCATTTCCATCTAAAATCTTGTAAACTTTGTAAAATAAATTTTGTTCTCTTTGATCCAAAATGGGCAGCTGTTTTAAACTGAAGTTGTTTTTCATTCATTTCGGTCATACTAGAGGAGAGCATGTTAAATAAAAAATAATCAAATTTATTGAAATGGTTAGACAACATCATGCTTACGAGGTTGAAGTATACCAATGTAGATCTATTTTAACCTTAGATCTATCAAGTGCCAAGAGTGATCAAATTTTTCAAGGGGCACACTTTTGTAATGGTTGAATCTTTCTTTGTGTTCATAATTCTAAAAAACAATTGTGCTTCGAGGGATTTGATTCTTCACCACTATATAGATGTGTAGCTAAAATGGATCCTCTCTCTCTCTCTCTCTCTCTCTCTCTCTCGATATATATATATATATATATATATATATATATATATTGTCCATTTGGTCTAATCCGGGTAGTTGAGGGGAAGAGCGTTATCCTCCCCATGTAGAATCAATTCTTGCAAGTGACATGTCAAGCTCTCAATGAGTATATTGTATTGACGTAGTCTAAACGTTCTACGAAATGACTCTTTTCCGGTGTTATTTGTTAGCCTCATAATCCCAAAGTTCTATAGTCTAAGTATTTTCTAGTTTAAATGTTTTTAGAAATTAGTTTATTCTAGTTTGTTAGGATAATGACACCTATCATACTCATGTGATTATGTGATTGGTTGTTCTCCTAGATTTTAGTTTAGAGTTGAGCTATATAAACAAGCTCCTTCTTCAAGTGAGGTTAAGGAGATTGAGCCCCCACTTCTTATTGTAATCACTTTTTTTCTTATTAATAAAATTACGTGTATGATGACACTTTGTCAACATGGTATCAGAGCCATGGTGAAAATTATGATGGAAAATAATTGTTGATGGATTGAGGAAGCAAGGAAGACTTCTTGACATCAACCCATATCTCTTCAAACTCAAGGGCAACAATACTCAGGTAATTTGTTGCTGTTTAAAGTAAGGCAAATCTAGTTTTTAATTGCAGATTTTTTCAAAATCAATTTGTTGATTTTATTTCAGATCTAATCCTCATTTTATTATTGATTAAATTTCTAGAGTTATTTCTACTGTTTATAGTTCTAAATCTGCAAATTTTTTGTATCTAAATCAACAGTTAGGCTTGTAAATTTCAAGATCATAGCAGATCTATTATAACTCTGCATTGTTTTATGATCTTAAGATGCAATGTTGTTTTTTGATTAATTAAGAAGGCTCATTTTTGTAAAAATTGCTTTAGATCTGTTTATAAATCTTGCAATTTCATATTTAGCGCAGATTCTATATTTTTTGTTTTCAAGCTTTTGCTATCATTCGACCATCAGATCCAAGATCACATTGAATTAGTTTTCAGATCTGGACCGTATCGAGGACTGTATCACAGACCGAATCCTGGATCGTATTGAGGACCATATCACATACCGAATCCTAGATTGTATTGATGACCGTATCGTGGATCACATCTGAATTTAGCAAAAGTGATGGATCTCAGTTGAACAAAATGAATCTCACAAGAACCCCATCAGAAACCCTTGAATTCGACCCGATTGTGAAGATCTAGAGAGATTATGCGTGGAAGAAGTTTTTCACTGATCTGCGTTTTTTCATTGGGATCCCTGAATGCTCTCGGCCCATGGATCGTATCAAGGACCGGAAATTCACAACAATGCAGAGTGAAGGGTATAATCTGATCAACATTAACTTTAATTTCAGATCTGTGTATGTATCGTCTGCTAGTTAACAGATCTGACACCTCTTCTGCACGGTTATGGTGGGTGGTTTTGGTAGGGATGAATTGCTTGAATTTGCTACAAATAAAAAGGGACGAGCCTTTTCTTATTAAACTTCATGAACAAAGAGTTGGAAGTGTTGCAATACGGAGGTGCAATGCTGTATCGTATCGACGACTGTATCGTGGACCATATCATCAACCGGATCAAAAATTAACAACACTGTTTTTTAACTTTTGGGTTATGATTTGTCAAATTGTTTCACATACATGTGGAATGATAAGTGGATTTAATTAATGTTCAAAAGGATTTTTGGTTATTAATTTTTGAGAAGTGTTTTGACTTTTCTAGTTCAAGGGGGGGCACATGTTTTGCTATTTGTAAAAGGCTAAAATCTTGTAAAAAAAGGTCAAATTTTGAAAGATTTGATTGTATCCTTGAAGCTCAGAAGTTGAGAAGAGTCCAGTGAAATACTCTCTCAAATTCTTTTTCCAACGAGACTTTTAAAGGGTCAAAGCCAAGCCCTTAAAAATGCTCTTTTTGCGTGGATTGTGTACTCTTTCTTTCTGGTGCCTTGTGTCTCTTTTTTTGGTGTTTTGAGGATTATTTAGTGTGGTGGTGTGATCATTAACTTGCAATTCTTGCAATAAGACAATCTACCATCATGTCTAAATTAATCAATCTATTCACAGAATCAGATAAGTTAGATGGACCCAAGAATTACAAATCTTGGAGTCGGCACATGCAAAACACTTTGATCTGTAATGAATTATGGCGTGATATTTGTGATGGTGATACTGCTCCAACTAAGCCAACCGACGCTACTTCTGTTAGAATATAGAAGATGGTGTGCTCGTTTTACCATTGACGATACCCTCGTCACCCAACCATAGGCCGAAGCCACCCTCCGAGCACCTTAACCTTGACTGAGAATTCCTCCGGAAGCAAAACCTAGGCTAGATATCCAAACAAAGGGTAGCGCACCTATCCCCAAGGATAACACATCACAAAAATCTGATCAGATAGTCCAAACCCTGGCCAAGAGATATTCAAGCCAATACTGAAAACTTGCTATTGCTGCAGCTGCACCTGCAACTCTCCTCCACACGTGCGCACCAAACTGGGAACTGCAGTGCGCACCAAACTGGGCACTGTAATTCTGAGATGCTGTCAAATGGGAACTGACGCCCTGTATTTATATTGGTTCTGCCAGATTTGTTGGGGCCGACTTCTCCTTCTGGATATGTGTCTGTTCAGTATATTATTATTATTTCTGGCCGACTTCTTCTCTTGGAGGCTAATAACCTAAT
>SNQJ01S0011815.1:22754-75562 GCA_010110895.2 Picea sitchensis | reverse complement strand
TGAGGTGTATAATTGATGATGTTGGTACATCTTGATGAGCCATAGTTTATGTGTATTTGATGCATGATTGGTACATATTTGATGCATGGTTGATGCACTCGTTGATGGTACAGGTTGAGGTACAGGTTGGTGCATGGTTGATGCACTTGTTTATGGTACATGTTGATTACAGGTTGTTTGGTGCAGGTTGATTGGTACATGTTTACAACAGTATATCTCACAGTGATAGTGTGACAGTGGTTTAATCATTATACTTATATTCCAGGGTGGTTGGATGGGGAAAGGACATGCGGTTGTAGCCACCTTCTGGTTGTAGCCAAAGAACATAGGGGATTGTAGCCTCCTTTTGGTTGTAGTCAGAGAATTTGGGAGTTGAAGCTTCCCTCAGGTTGTAGCTTGAGAAACTAGGGGGTTGGAGCTTCTTTCCAGTTGCAGCTGGAAAACAAAGGAATTTGGTGCTTCCAATGAATGTAATTCTTAAAGTCATATAAGAAAAAAAATTCTGTGGTTTTCTCTCGCTTTGAGTTTCCACGTAAAAACATTGGTCTACTATGTATGTGTATGATTGCTCATTTGTTCATTGTTTATTTACTCTGCAGCTATTGGATTATAATGCTACATTGATATAACACTTGCATTTTATGGTTAAAATGATTAAATTGCTCTATTACTGATTCACCTCCCCTCTCAGTAATCCAACAATTGATATCAGAGCAGGTTCCTTCAGGAAACAATTTAACCATTGGAAGGAGATCATGGATTATTTCGAGAATAGAGTACCACTGTTTAATGGTCTGAATGGTTTAAAGTATGAGTTATGGAGTGGAAGGATGAAAGTATTTTTACAGGCACATGGGTATTATATTTGACTATCAGTCATTACATGATATGATAGTTCAAAAAGGGCAAAGACTGCAGCGAAGAAGGAATTGAAGAAGAATAACAAAATAACAATGGATTTCATCTGGGAAGGATTACCTAATCTGGTAAGAGAAAAGGTTGGTAAATGTTCATCAGCCAAAGAACTTTGGGATAAGTTACATGATATATATTCTTCACCCATCGCAGATTCAAAAAATGCCAAAGAATATGTAGGTACAGATCAAGAAGAAATATGTTCACTATGTCAAACAGATTCATAAGATGAAGAGTACATAAGCGACATAGTATATTGTTTTTCTTTAATTGTGAAAAACACAAACATCTTGAAATATAATGCCATGAAGGAAATGAGACAAAAAAACTAATTCAAAAAGAAGACAATTATGAAGAAGAATTGATCAATGCTTTAGATGAACTAAGAAAAGAAAGAGAAGAAAACAAGTCACTCAAGAAAGAATTGATGAAACAAAAGGAAAGTGCTCACATTTTTGAAGAATCCCAACATGTCATCAAGAACTTAAGAACTCAGCAAGAAGAAGCCAGAAAGATCGAAGAAAATCTTAAAGATCAAAAGAAGTATTTGGAAGCGAACATAGCAACACATAAGGAAGAAGCATAAATGAGAGAAAATATATTGACATATCATCTTAAGGAAAGAACTAACGATCTAAACCAGCTTGAGACAGAGTTTGGTCAATAAGAGAAAGGACTTGAAGAAGAAATAATCACATTAAAAATACACTTGAAGAAGCGAAAAGAACATAAGAAGTCATGAAGTCTCAGATAATGAAGAAAGAAGAAGAGGTTGAGAAGCTTGAAAAAGAAGTTGTCACATTGAGAAGTAAAATCGTCAAGCTCAACAAGAACGTTGAAGAGACAGGAACATCCACATCAGTGATAGAGAATGAAGAGAAACACTCTAGGTTGATAGAAAACAAGAATGAAGAAAATAAAAAGAGTTATGCAGAAGTACTAAAATGAATGAATCATCGTCAATCAGAATCTAAGAAAACTATTAAAGATACATCTTCAAGAAGACCATCCATGTTCAAGCCACAAAGAAGCTTCAATCATGATCATGATCAGTGAAGGCATAAATTCAGAAAGACTACACCACAAAGAAGATCATTCACTCACAGGTATGCAAATTTATTTTATGGTCATTGTTTTTATTGTACTAATTTTGGACATAAGGTTGCATATTGTAGGGATTATAAAAATGTTCAAGCAAGAAATGCCTATGTGGCCCCACGTAACATTAAATGTTACAAATTTCATAACTATGGAAACATATCTAGTGATTGTAGAAGCATGATTGTTACTTCCATGAAAGAGAAGACTGATATAGGATATAAGAAAGTATGGATAAGAAAACACGAAGAACAGGTGAACAAAGACCATGTCCTAGAGATCGCAAGATTGACAATAAAACGAGATGAAGAAAATTCTACAAAGAAAAAGAAAGATGTCAGATATATAAAGGTTTGGAAAATAACTGAAAGAAAAAAATGACAGGTAAATAAGGAACAGGTTCAAGAGATTGTACTTTCAAGCATTGTAGTGAAAGATGAATCCACAAACAGAAAGAAATAAGTCAGAGCTCAGAGAGATGATGAATCTACCAATGAAGATGATGATGAATAAACATCAGAGCATGAATTTTTCTAAGCCATACGACTTAGAGATGCCCAGGTAACATGAATATTAGACAGGGGGAGTCTATGCGATAGCTGTGACAGACCAAAGAACCATCATTCGAGCAACTTGCAGAGTTTGAGTAGACAGATCCAGAGCAGTCAGTTAGCAGAAGTACAGTTTGATAGTTGTAGTAGTGAAGACTTCATGATAGTATAGTAATAAATGGGTCAAAATTATGGACAATTGTGCAGTAGAGTCTTGAACATTATGGACAAAGATGGGTTTGTAAGAACACTTAGCAGGTTTGGAAACATATATGACACTGGACGAGAGCATGTATTCATAGATTAGTTCAGAGAGTGGTTCAGAGACAAAGGAACATTATGGATGTTAATTACACAGGAAATGGCTTGAAGAATGCTAATGGATTTCAAATTGACAGATATTTTTTGGACACATGCAGTGCATACAACAATTCAGATTCAAAACAAAGTAATGCTCATAAACAACAATGAAAAAACTCCATACGAGCTATGGAAATGAAGACCAACAAATGTGAAGCACTTCATAATATTTGGAAGCAAATGCTACATCAAAAGAGAAGATGACATAATGAAAAAGTTTGACTCTCGCGTGGACAAATGAGTACTTGTTGGTTACTCAAGTACAAGGAAAACATACAAGTGTTACAATCTAAGATTGAACAAAGTTGTGGAAAACATCAATGTAACAATTGATGAAACATGTGGACGAGAATTAAAGGAAGAAGAAAATGAATTAATGAAACAAATTTACGAAGAAGAAGCAGAAGATGTAGAAGAAGTAAAAGGAGAAGATGAAGAGGATTAGATTGAAGTAGAAGAGCAGGTTCAACATGTGCCTCCAAAGTCATCTAACAAACGAGTACAAAAGAATCATTCTTCAGATCAAATTATTAGAAACAAGGATGCAAGAGTTGAGATTAGAAAAATAATCCATTCATTAGAACAAATGCACCTAGCACTCTCATCTACGATTGAACCAAACAATTTTTAAGAGGCCAGCAAGGATGAATTCTAGAATAAGGCCATGAATGAAGAATTTGATCAAATAAAGAAGAATGAAACTTGAGAATTGGTTCCAAGACTAATGAATAAGAATGTGATTGGCACAAAGTGGGTTTTCAGAAATAAATTGAATGAAGATAGACAGGTTACAAGGAACAAAGCTAGATTGGTATGTAAATGATACACACAGGTTGAAGGAATCGACTTTGAAGAGACATTTTCCCCAATTGCCAGAATGGAAACAATTCATTTTCTCTTAGCTTATGCATGATCCGAGAATCTTAAAGTGTATCAGATGGATGCAAAATCATCTTTTCTAAATGGGGATCTTGAAGAAGAAGTCTACATTGAACAACTAGAAGGATTTCAATTGTCAGAGAACACAGATTATGTGTGCAAATTGAAGAAGGCCTTGTATGGTCTAAAACAGGCTCCTAGAGCATGGTATTTTAGACTGGATAAATATCTACAATAGACAGGGTTCAGAAAAGGAAGTGAAAACAACAACCTCTACATCAAGGTAACTCAAGATAGTATTTTATTAATTGAAGTTTATGTTGATGATATTATTTTTGGAAGTAATGATGACAGGTTAAGCCAGAAATTTGCAAAGGATATGCATAATGAATTTGAATGTCATTACTTGGAGAACTATCCTTCTTTCCGGGTCTTCAGATACGTCAAGGCAACCAAGGAATGTTTATTACTCAAACTAAGTATATCAAAGAAATACTAAAGAGGTTCAGAATGGAAGATTGCAAACCATTTACCACTCCTATGCAAACCAGTTGCAAGTTGAGCAAATATGATGATTCAAAGTCTACAGACTAGAGACAATACAAGTCAATGATTAGTAGCTTACTATATGTGAAAACATCCAGGCCAGATGTAATGTAGGCAGTTGGACATGTGACATGATTTCAAGCAGCACCAAAGGAATCACATGTATTAGCAGTGAAGAGGATTTTCAGATATCTCAAACGAACAAAAGAGTTTGTATTATGTATCCAAAAGGAAATGATCTATCACTTATTGCCTACAAAGATGCAGATTGGGTAGGTTGCATTAATGACCGATGAAACACCATTGGAGAAATGTTCTACTTGGGTGAGTGTTTAGTATTTTGGCCAAGAAAGAAACAATAATCAATATCTTTATCTACAACCGAAGTAGAGTATATTGCAGCAACAACATGTTGTACACATGTTCTATAGATGAAAAAAACTATGATAGGTATACAGGTTGAGTATAATGATCCCATTCCAATCTATTGTTATAGTACAAGTGCCATTAGTATCTCAAAGAACCCGATGATGCACTCCAAGACGAAGCACATTCAAATTGAGTATCACTTTCTACGAGAACAAGTTGCAGAGAAGAACATCAGAGTTGAATATGTGGGAACAAAAGAACAGGTGGCAGACATATTTACAAAACCTCTTCCATGAGAAGCCTTTGAGTATCTTCGCCAGAGACTCAGAGTAATTTCTACTCCAAAATGAATGCTTTTGAATGCTTATCTTATATATCTTAGATGTACACAAGGAAGCAACATACAAAGGACAGTTCAGGTTGGGAGATCATTTTTAGGAAGAGTTCATTCAGGGGGAGTATCCCCAAGGACAATTCAGTTAGGGGGAGCAGCCGCAGATGGAAATATACCTTTTCGTTGATGACAAAGGGGGAGAGATTTATCAGAAGAAGAGCACAGAGGCATGGTTCTAGGGGGAGCGATGGTCAGAGGGGGAGCATGAGTGATATGAATTCAGTATTGTATCAGAGTGTTTTCATCAATGCCAAAGGGGGGTATTGTTGATTATTTGGGTTGGTTGTCATTGATGTCAACCCTTGAAGAAATTCTGGTAGCGAATTCCGGTAGCACAAAGGTTTGGGTAATGGACCCAAGTTTGTTTGATGGATAATAGTATGCGTTTTGATATATTTTCAAGCAATAATATTCTAGATGGATATTACATGTGATGCCATTTTTGGTGGTATGTGGAACGTCACATAACTCCTCACGGTTAGAGAGTTATGGCCATGTGAAGTTGGAGAACCCTCATGAGTCATCTAGAAGCCCCAAAAGGTCAAAGTAGTCAAAGTGGTTGCAAAGAAGAAATTATTTAAATAATAAAGTGAAGTGATGAATGTACTATAAGTCAAAGTGGATATAAAATAAATGATTTAAATAACAACGTTAATGGATAAATTACTAAGTGGACAAGTGGTTAAAAGTGGGTTAGCCATAAAATAAGGAAAGCGGTTTAAGATGGTTAGAAGGTAACCCCTTGAGGAAGCAACATAAAGTATAAATAAGAGGCAAGGGTCTGTCATTTTAATTACATTTGAGAATATTTAATATCTATAAGTGATTTAGGTAACCAAAGGATATCGAAGGCGAATTTCAGAGGAAAGATGAAGTAAAGAAAGCCTAAATTCAAAGGAGGATAAATTCTTTTGATGATGCTTTCTAAGGTATGTTATTTATAGGTCATCTCACCATTTTCGCAATACATTCTGTTCTAGAATGATTCAGTCAACAAAATCTGGAGGCCGTTGAGGAAACATATCCAATTAGATGTGATAAAAGTTCCAGCTTGTGGGTCATTGTATTTTTGGAGTTACACTCCGTGTAAAATAGGGTTTGTAGCTAGTCCCAAAACTAGTCTAAAATAAGTGTTTCGGGTAAAAACATCATAACTTATTCGTAACAGATTCAAATTTAGTAACACCAAATATATTTGTTAGAGTAAAGTCTGTAGTATTCTGTGTATCATTTTCAGATCCATAAAACAAATATTCCGTGCGGGGCACGCTCTACAATTTCGCTCTCTAGAATAAGCTAGGATTCAACAAGGTATGCCATTTTTGCTATAACTCCTTTTCTGAGAGGTTCCAAGTAATGAAATATGGAGGAATTGAATAAAATACACTGAAGAACATTGTGTACCATTTTTATATCTTTATTCATTACTGATACATAGTTATGATTATTTCAAGTTAGGGTTGTTTACTAACCCAAAATTAGTCATGTGAGACTAAAGTAAAGTTTGATGAAAATGATAATATCTTGTTGTTAAAGTTAAGGAAGGTTTGCAGGTATGTGATCATATACACCATGTCTATTACAGAGTTACAAATCAGATTTGGATGATGAAATTGATGAGGGATTTTGTACATGTTGGGTACATGGTTGAGACAAGTAGTTGATTAGTTGGCACATACATGAAGTGTATAGTTGATGATGTTGGTACATCTTGATGAGTCATAGTTTATGTGTATTTGATGTATGATTGGTACATATTTGGTGCATGGTTGATGCACTCATTGATGGTACAGGTTTAGATACAGGTTGGTGCATGGTTGTTGCACTTGTTTATGGTACAAGTTGATTACATGTTGTTTGGTGCAGGTTGATTGGTACATGTTTACAATAGTATATATCACAATGATAGTGTGACAATGGTTCCATCATTCTACTTATATTTCAGGGTGGTTGGATGGGGCAAGGACAGGTGGTTGTAGCCACCTTCCAGTTGTAGCTGAAGAACATAGGGGGTTGTAGCCTCCTTCTGGTTGTAGCCAGAGAATTGGGGAGTTGGAGCTTCCCTCATGTTGTAGCTTGAGAAACTAGGGGGTTGGAGCCTCCTTCCAATTGCAGTTGGAAAACAAAGGAAGTTGGTGCTTCCAACGAATTCAATTCTTAAAGACATATAAGAAAAAACATTCCGTGGTTTTCTCCCACTTTGGGTTTCTACGTAAAAACACTGGTGTACTGTGTATGTGTATGATTTATCATTTGCTAATTGTTTATTTACTCTGCAACTATTGGATGATAATGCTACATTGATATAACACTTGCATTTTATGGTTAAAAAGGATTAAATTGCTCTATTATTGATTCACCCCCCCTTTCAGTAATCCAACAAGATTTTCCTTGACTCAGGAAAATCTCATCAGTCCTTTGCCACACTTCTAGTCCCAAGAAGTAGTGCATCATACCAAGGTCCTTCATCTCGAATTCAGAAGCTAATGCATGTGTGCATTCAACAATGAGGATTTTTGAACTAGTGAGGAATAAGTCATCAACATATAAGGCCAAAATCAGGTACTCACCACCAACAATGTGGTAGTATAGGTTAGGATCAACAACACTCTTGCTGAAACCCAAAATCATCAAGTATCCAACAATCTTCTCATACCAAGCACGAGGTGCTTGCTTTAGTCCATACATGGGTTTCAGCTTTGCATACATGAGACTCCTTCTCATGTATCTTGAAACCATCCCCAGGTTGCTTGGTGTAAACTTCTTCCTCAATATCACCATTGAAATTTGTCTTTACATCCATCTGACATAGTCTCCAACCCATGGATGTTGCAAGAGAAATAATCATAATAGTCTCCAACCCATGGATGTTGCAAGAGAAATAATCATATAGATGGAAGTGTATCAGGAAACAAGAGCAAATGTCTCTGCATAATCTATTCCCTCCACCTGAGAGAATCCTCTAGCCACAAATATCGCTTTGTACTTCTCAACACTTCCATCAATTGGATGCTTGATCTTATAGATCCAATTGGAAGTCGCTACAGACTTTCCTTCCAGTCTTATAACAATATACCACACATCATTCTTCATGATGGACTGATACTTTTCGGTCATGGCATCTTGCCAAACCTGTTGACCTGCTGTTTCTCCATGACAAGAAGGATCAATATCAATGATGTGGCTCATAGTTGAAACATAGCTCGAAAATCTCTATGGTCTCTTTCTCTTTCAGAATGTACCACGAGGAGCTACATATTCCTCTTCCTTCTATAGAGTCTATTGAGCCCATGTAGGCCTCTTCTGGCCTACTAGAATGTCTCCGGGAACATCAACTAGATTTGTAACTGTCTCCCTCTGTACTGTTGAAGAGGGAGAAGGTACTGTCTCTTCCTTCTTCTCACTGTCAATATCTATATGAGATTCTCAGGATCTTCGGAAGTTTATCTATTCCTCAGAGGTGACATCTATGCTAAGCTTGATCTATCTCTGACCAGGGATGTATATCCCATATACCTTCGAAGATTCACTGTACCCCACAAATGTACCCTTTCTTCCTAAAGGGTCTAGTTTGGTCCTCTTCTCCTTGGGTACATGAAAGTATAAATGAAACCCAGATATCCTGAAGTGTCCAACCTTAGGCTTCACTCTGGTGAAGGCTTCTTTGAGAGTCATATTCTTCATAATCTTATGAGGACTCATGTTCTGAATGTACACTACTGTCATGGATTCATCTGCCCACAAAATCATAGGTAGATTCTGATCATGTATCATTGCTTTGGTTGCCTCAACAATAGTTCTATTATTCCTCTCTGCAATCCCATTCCGCTGAGGGTTATAAGGAACATTGTACTCCCTCTTGATCCCTGCCTCAACACAGAAATCACTGAAATCCTGGGAGGTTACACTCCTCCATTATGTGATCTCAACACCTTGATCCTCCTTTTGGTCAGGTTCTCAACCTGAGCTTTAAACTCTTGAAATATCGCAAGGACTCCATCCTTGGTCTTCAAGAAGTAAATACATGTCTTCCGAGAGCGATCATCAATGAAGAGCACATAGTACAAATATCCGTTCAAGGAAGCAACAATCACGGGTCCACAAACATCTGTATGTATCAAGTCCAAGATCCCCTTGGATCTACTATCAATTCTCAAGAAAGACCCCTTGACATTATTTCCAAGAGAACAACCTCTACAAATGCCATCATGCTCGATATGTATCTCTGGAAGGCCTGTCACTATCATCTGCAGAGAGGGAAGGGCTCTCTAATGTAAATGAGAAAGTCTTCTATGACATAGCTCGCTCAAGTTGATAGTATTATGTAATAGGGTCTTTTCTGGTCTACAGTCAATCTGTACAAAATGTTTTCTCGAACACCAATCACCCGGGCATAATCCATGTGTGAGTTCTTGTGCCATGCAAGAAATTTTCCTTCAGAGAAGGTAACCTTGTATCCTTTATCCTCTAAGGCAGAAAAAGAGACATGGCTCCTTTTCATCCCAGGTACATATAGTACCTCACTTAATTGAAGTGGTATGTTAGAATCTAGTTGGAAGGTAGAAGTTCCAACTCCTTTCACAGTATATCTGGCATTATCACCAAGTACAAGTAGACTAGACTCTTTCTCAACAAGGTCTATAAGATGTTCTCTGTATCCAGTCATGTGTCTGGAATCACCACTGTCAATCAACCAAATATCACTATCTGTAGGAACCGTACCTAAGAGTGCTAATATGAAGTAGAATTCTTCATCTTTTATGTTTTCATCTCTATGATGTGGTTTTGGATCAACATCGACAGTGGATGCATGCTGCCTTCCTTTCTTCCTGGTAGGACAATTTATTGCAATGTGTCCATACTTGTCATATCTGAAACATTGAATCCTTGAAATGTCTTTTCTATGCTCATGACCTGAAGCTGCTGAAGTTTTCTTGTCTTTGAATGCTTTGCTGAAAATTATTCTATTTCTTCTTCCTCTCGTTGCATGAGAGAGAAGAAATTGATTTTCATCATGATGGGAGTCTTGCACTCCTCTGGCTATTGTTCTGGTTTTCTCCTAAGTTCAGTCTGTCCATAGATGATCAAATTCAGGTAAATCTTCTCTTCCACTGATACTTTGAAGGAATGGTTCCCAATGTGTTGGAAGAACATTGAGAGTAATAATGACAAGTTCTCTGTCCATTGTTGTTTCTCCAATGGCACCTAGCTGATCTCTGATCTCTAAAATCTTCATGAAGAAGGTATCAATGGTGTCATCTTTCGTCATCTTGATATTTTGAAGCTGGTGCTTCAATGTAAGAGCTCTGTTTGTGTTGTTTCTCTCAAACATCTTCTTCAATGCATCATACATTTCATAAGCCGTCTCCAGGGTATATATGCGAGGTAGTAGATGATATCTTACTAAATAGATGATTATCTTCCTTGCTTTGACATCATCTGCCTTCCAATCAACCTTCTCTTCATCGATTGTTGTTGCTGGTAGAGTCTTTTCTATCAAAATTAATAGGTCATCCTCTTCCAGAGTGATGTGTAACTTGACTTCAAGTAGCTGAAGTTGCTTGTTCCATCAAGCCTATCTTCCACCAAAGTTCTGTTCCTCACGACTTGCAGATTCTTCACAAACCCTAACGACTAGGCTAGGCTAGAAACCCTAGGTTTTGTTGGAATTATGATTTCCAACAATAAGTCTTTAGATAGTCAGAAGAACCTCAACAATTTTGCAAGAATACCCCAACAAGCTGCATAAACCCTAAAATCAAAATTTTGTAGAAACCCTAGCAATCCTAGGGCCAAAAATCAAAATTTCTTAGATTTGCAATCTGAGATTTGTAGGAGGCCGTACTTGCCTATGCAAAAATTAGGCCCAACATTCAAGTGGAAGGTGAAACTAGATTGAAAATGGATGGGGCCATTTTTGCAGTTGCAACAAGAAGGTGACGATTGGCTCTTCAATGGCTCTTTATGAACTTTTCTCTGATACCATGTTTAATTTTTTAATGCTTAGGTCAAGCAAGTGTAGTTTCTTTTCAATTTAGCATGAAATTGAACCATAAACAATGCAACAATACAATATACAATAGTTGCAGTAACCAAGATCACAAGAAGAATAAGAATGCACAAGAACATACAAAGTTATCCTGGGAAAACCCTTCTCAATCAAGGGAAAAACCCAACAATCCTTTGTATAGAGTCAAGAGAATATCCCGCACACCATGAACTCTAGAGAACTCAAGAGAGTGATTCTATGACCTAGAAACTTGCTCCTAAGAGAAGTGCGCACTTCAACTATACAAGTAGCTTGAGAAGATGTTACAATGAAGTGTGTGTGAGTGATCCACAATGGGGATCTACTCTCCTATATATAAAATACCTAACAAAACAATAGGTGTGTCTATTGGCACAATAGGGCCGACTTCTATAACTCGATGATATAATATATCTTTACACAAATATTAATTATCTTTACATGGTGGGGTTGACTTGTACCCTTTACATAATTAGGGTTACACAATAAATCTTACTCTTAGACAATATAGCAAGGGATCCACACATCCTCTAATGCTCAGCCACTAGGGACACATCCACCTGTGCTCAGTCACATGGATGCCACTGTCAACAGATCAACTCAACTAAGTCCATAGGAGTACCATCTGGAGAGCCATCTCAAGTCGAGTCAACTAATTCCATAGGAGTCTGATAGGAGACCATATCAAGTCGTCTCAACTAAGTCCAGAGGAGCATGACAAGATACCACACGTCATCTGAAATCAGTCCATAAGAGTATGACACACCCATCACATGGGCTCTCTCATAGATCATCTCAACTTAGTCCAGAGGATAACGACCCGAAGAATGTCTCATGAAGCTGCAATCATAAAAAATCCTCCCAATAATAATGCACAGTCATGAAGAGGCAGGAATTTCAGTCAAGTGGGATGTAAGAGATGTTTAAAGATGGGACATTATGCATCAAATTGTCTTACAATCAATGATCAATTTCCAAATTTTAAGCAAACATCAAATTCAAATTCTCAATAATCAACTCAATATGTAGAGGATCAAGATTACCAGGATGATCAATATGAATATTTTTTTTACAACAGTTCAACTAGAAGATTCATTTGAAAATGATTGGATATTGGACACATGATCTACTCAACATATGACTTATCACTGAGACTATTTTTGGAATTACCAATATGTTCAACTAAATCCCATCTATTTGGCTGATGATACAACTCATATACTTCAAGGAAAAGGTTCAGTGAAAGTATTTTTCCCCGGAATTGGTGAAAAATGGATTTCAAATGTTTGGTATGTGCAAACTTTTGAGAAAAAATTGTTATCCTTAGTCATAATCTGACAAGTTGGACATCAAATCATCATGCAAGATGGTTTGGTCAATATTAAGTCAGAGAAGGATAACTTGAAAAAAATAATGACATGATACAAATATGGGAAATTGCTAAGAATGAATGGAAATGTTATCCCAAGAAAGGACAATCTTGCAACAACAGTGAATTCCAAAATGTCTTCATTCAGATTATGGCATTTTCGATTTGGTCACTTAAAATTTGATAGTCTCTTCATACTTAAGTTCCTAGATTTGGTAAAGGGTTTTCCCACTTTCAAGAGAAAAAATTCTAAGTGTGAAGCTTGTATTTTTGGCAAGCAAAAGCGAGAAGCTTTTCCAACCAACTCATGGCGAGCAACAAAGTATTTGCAGTTGATTCAAAATGATATATGTGGACCAATGGAATATTCTTTCGATGGATGTCGATACTTTATATTGTTCATTGATGACTACACTAGAATGACATGGGTGTAATTTTTAAAGGCAAAGTCTGAAGCTTTTGAAAAGTTTGTAAATTTTCAACATATGGTTGAAAATGCAACAAGAGAAAAGGTTTCATCTTTGAGAACAGATAATGGAGGAGAATGCACTTCAACTGAATTCAATGATTATTACCGAGATAATGGAATTCAGAGGAAACTAACAAATTCTTATACTCTACAACAAAATGGAGTTACTGAAAGGATGAATAGAACTCTCATGGGCATGGCAAGATCTATGATGTAGTTTAAAGGGTTGAGCACAAAATATTGGGCTGAAGCATTCCATACTACCGTTTATCTCAGAAATTGATCACCTACATCAAATTTAGATGGAAAAACACCTTATGAAGCTTGGTACGATTTTAAACCCAAGGTAAATCATGTTAGGGTTTTTGGCTCAACATGTTATTCTTTAGTTCCTAAGGAAAAGAGGACTAAATTAGAAAACTGAAGTATGAAGTGTACCTTCATTGGATACTATGATGAAAATAAAGGGTATAGGTTGCTTTCAGATGGAAAATTCATTGTCAATAGAGATGTAATTTTTGAAGATACTAAAAGTAAAAGTTTTGAGGAGATTAATCATCTCCTTATTCGTTTAGAGAAGAAAAACACTAAGGGTAAAGGTAAGTTGAACAATCAAATGAAACATTTTGGTTTGAAAAATACTTTGTTTCTTTAGAAGACATCTCTTCATCAAAAAGTTCTTCTGATTCATCTGATAATGAAACTACAAAAGAATCTTCTGATATTGAAACTTCAAAAAAATCTTCTGCAACCTCAGATACTTCAGATGAAAGAAGAGCCTCATTTTTTGAAAATCCTCTTTTCAATAATAATGGTGATTCAAATCCACAATCCCCTTTGCATACGAAGCCAAAGTGGTCCGAAAAACTTCTCAAAGATGTTCATTCATATGAAATTAACAAAATAGGAACTAGGGGATCTTCAAGAGCATAAGCTAATTTTGCTCATGCTTCCACTGAACCTACTTCTTTTGCTGAATAAGTTGTACATAAAGAATGGAATGAAGCAAGGATTAATGAATATGATTCAATACTTGCAAATGAGACTTGGAACTTAGTTGATTGTCCACATGATGTTAGTCCCATCGGTTGTAAATGGGTTTATCGAGTAAAGTACAAGCCCAATGGTAAAATTGACAAGTACAAAGCAAGACTTGCTGCTAAAGGTTTTGCTCAACATGAATAAATTGATTATGAAGAAACTTTTGCACCTACAGCTAAATGGAATACTATCATAATGGTTATCAATTTAGCTGCACATAATGGTTGGAAATTACATCAAAATGGATGTCAAAAGGGCCTTCCTAAATGGAAATCTAAAGGAAGATATTTTCATGACTCAACCACAAGGGTTTGAAGCTAAAGGACAAGAACATAAAGTTTGCAAACTTGTGAAGGATTTATATGGCTTGAAACAAGTTCCTTGAGCTTGGTATGAAAAAATGGATGATTACCTACGAAATGTGGGTTTTCAGCGAAGTGAATCAAATGATACATTGTATTTTCTAATGCAAGATAAGCACATGGTGATACTTGTACTCTATGTTGATGACTTAATCATAAGAGGAAATAATGAAGCTCACATCAAGCAGGTTAATAAAGAACTTAAAGCAGGGTTCAAATGACTGATTTAGGAACACTTCATTATTATCTTGGAGTTGAAGTATCTCAACATCCTAATCAAATATTCCTTATTCAAACTAAGTATTCCAATGAATTGTCAAATAAATTTGGCATGAAAGATTGTAAACCTTCTCTTACCCCCATGGAGAAGAAATTGAAACTTTCAAAATTTGAAGGGGGGGAATTGGTAAACAGTACAAGGTAGAAGAAATTGGTTGGAATTCTCATTTATTTGACAAATACACAACCATATTTTCCATATTTAGTCAATATAATTTCAAGGTTTATGCAGGAACCAAGGGAAAGTCACTGGAATTCAACAAAAAGGGTAATGAGATACATTCAAGGTACAAATTTTTTTGGTCTTCTCTACTGATGCAGGAGCATTGCTCCACCTCAGCACATGCCAGTCAATTAACATGCATGGTTTGAATTCAAGGAAGGGAGAGACGCCACCCTCTCATTTTTCCTCGAGAATCAAAAGTGTGATCCATGCATTTAATGAGGACAGGCTGGAAGAGAAAAATTGTGCCTTTGCACAAGTTGGAGATAAGGTCACCATTAAGTGGTTGACGGTAAGAGGGATATGCATTTGATTTGGAGCAGATTTCCATCATTGTAATTTACCCATTAGACATGCGTTTTGAATGGTGATTTGACACCACTAGTTTGGCTTGTAGGGAAGCTCGTCGAACCCCTCTAGTATAAATATTTGTATTTTTTCTAGTAGAAAGGGTTAGCTAAGATAGAGTTATCCAAGAGATGAAATTCATAGGAGATATGGAGAGAAATACAGATTGCCGAGACTCAGTTGTAGCTCAGACTCCACTATTGTAATTTGAAATTCCATCATTAATAGAAAATGTCAGTTTTTCTTGTTATCAATTTCTGTGTAATGGATGTTGTGTTATAAATGTCATCTGTATGCATTTGAGTTGTAGATGAATACTAGAAATAGTCTGCAAGGATAGAGATATAATTTTCTATCTGTAAGTGTGTTGAATTAAGTCTGGTTCTCTAGGCTAAGTGCAAGGAGTGTGCGCCAGAGGGTGGAAACTCTGTGAGCCGACACAAGGAGTGCATATTTGAACTCAGTGGGGTCAGAAGAGAAACTTCCAGGAGGGCATACCGGGATAATTCACAGATTTGGGAGGAAATTTCAAGGTGGTTGGGTACCTTGGAAAGAAATACTGTGTAGGATGAGACATAGTTCAGAGTTACTGAACACTCTGAAACACTCTGCCAGGAGGGCATAGAGAAAGTATGAGAGCGTACAGGAGAAACACAACTGGAAGTGTTTTTATCCTTAAGAGAATCCCATGGTTGCTGAACACTCTGAGGAAGGAAGGCTTTGCAAGAGTGCATCAAAAAAGGAAAGGAGATTCCTTAATATGCTTAGATAGGCTATGAGAGAAGCCGCCGAGAAGCTTAGCCGAGCACAAGGAGTGCGCCCAAGAGACCGTAAGTTCATCTTACAAGCTTGTTGGCACAGGGGCAGACCCATGGTTCAACGCTCAAGAGCGCACCAAGCAAACCCTAACTACCGACCCTTTCAGCAACACCTGTGAAGCAGATGAAGTCTTACCCGAGGTAGAGGCAGGGGTGGTTGCAGGACTCAAATGTATGCAACCTTAGCTTGGACATTGATCTATGATTACAACACCTTTACATAGCACTTAGAAGTTATAGTTTATCAATATTTAACCAATATCTACTTCACAGATAAAACCCTAATTACAGAGCATCACAGTATTCACCTAGATCTAGTATATTCGAGCACTAAGCACATCAACATAGATTAGATCTAACATTCATTCACATTATTTATCACTAAGCTATCATATTAGATTATTCTAAGAATATATTAGTGCACTAAGCATTTAATCACATAAACAAGAGAACAACCATAAAGCACAAAGAAACCACAACACATGATATACATGGTTCACCCCCAGCCTGGGGATACGCCCACCAATTCTTCTTCTTCTTTATTATCTTTTGTCAATATTCTACATGCACATAGCCACAAGATCCTATTCCGCATAGGACAAGAGATCCTCACACACCTTGCCAGATCCTCCTTCCCTGAGTTAGGTTACAACACAAAGCTTCTACTCAATCTCTTATAGTCACTTGCACTTAGCCTTGCAAGTCTCACACAACATGCACATAGCATATACAACTATCACTTGCACTTAGCACATCATCACACAGATGCCTATATCATCTCATACACACCGCTTCTTACATCTCCTAGAAATCTTTTTATACATTAAAAAAAGGGCCTAAACATGGGTAAACCCATGGGCCGACATTCCCATACCTGTTACATAAGACCAAAACCCAAAACTACCTAAAAAGGGGTTGAGATGACGCGATCTCTGCTTTGACTTGTGCTGCGCCTTCGACAGCCTGTTGAAGTCTCAAAAGTAGGTCAAACATGACCAAGGATCCTCAAAACTTGGTCAAGGGCCAACATGCCTCCAACACTCACCTGTGATGCATCTTGAGTCACTCTGATCTGTGTAGCTCTGCTTCAAAATCCTAGAGCTTGGATCGATATGGTTTGACTTGTTGTTGCACCAAGGCCTCCTGCTCGACGAACTCTTGGATACCTTCTTCGTTGACAGGTCCCTCCAAACGTTGTTCAGATGCAGTGACGACTTGATCCAGTTCTTCTCCTCATCCTTCAATCTCCACAAAAAGTTGGAAAGCCTCGTCCTGTATTGGTTGGAGCCTCTGAGTCACTTCCATGAATTTTCTCTAAGTGGTGTGGACCTGCTGTTGAACAGTGCACTATTCCTGGGATCACTTCATCCTTCAACTGCAGACAAGGGCTTCAACTGCGCCTGTACTGTTTCTGCTTGCTTCTTTTCCTCTTGGAGCTGTGACTCTAGTGCCTTCAATTCAGGATCCTCAGTGAGTCGCTCATATGTCTGGGCACTGTGATCACTTAGCTGTTTACATTCCATGGTGAGGGTCTTTATTCTCTTAACTACACTTCGAGCAATTGCTTCTCTTTGATCTCGTACATCCTGCAGAGTGATGGGCTCTATTCGTATCTCCAGATCTGCTATTCTTTGTTGAAGCTGCTAGATAGCTTCCGCAAGCTGCACTACTTGATGCTATTGGTTCTTCCTCTTTTTGCTCTAAGCCTATCATAGAGAGAAGTGCTTTGCTGACTGCTTGTTTGACTCTGAGCTGTTCTGCAAGCAACTTCTCTTTATCTTGCTGGATTTGTGCTTTCTCCTCTTCAAACTTTGTTTGGAGAGCAACCTTTTCCTACTGCGCAACTCCGTGTTTCTCTATGAATACTTTTTTCACTTGCTTTAGGACCTCTGTGGCCTGTTCTGTGTCTTCCTGTGCGCGAAGAAGGTGATCTTCAGTCGCATCATCTAGTYTGCAGAGTTGGGTAGGATCATCTCCCAACTCTGATGCTTCTGAGGGCGAGGGTGCAGTGGATAATGCGCGGCTAGATTGAAGGGCCTGCTTTACCCCTCTGATTTCAACCTCGATTMTGTCGTACATCTCTTCTTGCTTGGCTTCATGTTTATGAAAGATGTCCTATGAGGCATCTGCTACAATGGCRATGATGACGTCGAAGTCATCGACCGTGAGCACAATTCACATTGTGGTTTTGCTCTCTCTTGACTTCTTCCGTGAGGTAGGTTTCATGGGGGAAACCTTTCTTTTCTTCATGGGATCAACCTCATCAACAAGATCCCTAGGCGGTGTTACTTCGTCTTGCTTCTGCTGATCTTCTTTTCCATTGGTCTCTTCTCTATCTACTTCGTCATCACCTCCTCGTCCAGATGATATTGAAGCAGTTTCATCTGATGTGCTGCTCAAGTTTTGTACTTCTTCGATCTTCTTCCTTTTGCTGGTTCCAGGTTTGTCATGTTCTTTGTGAGTGGCCTCCAAGCTGCCAATTAGTTCAGGATTAGACATTTCTACAGGGTCAACAAGGAGAAGGAGATCTGAAGACCAATCCTTGGTTATCTCCTCGATGTCCTTGTATGCGAGCTTATAGTATGATTGTAGCTCTTCTTTATGCTCGTCTTCTCGCGCAGTGATATGAATGAAGTGCCAATCTGCGCCAAAGTTCACGAGAGGTCTGAACCAGTGCAAGGTGTTTGGTGTCATGTAAGGGATAGCTTCGATGGCCCTCTTCAACTGCACGTAGTATGTATGGAATACTACATTCGATTTCCACTGTTTTTCCATATCGCTCGAGTACCAGAGCATGGTGAACTTCGCAGCGAGAGGTTCGAACGGCTCAATGTCTGGGAAGGTCGCACCTTCCAACATCTCCCAAGAAGTAAATGCTATGAGTATCAAGAGCCATCTAAAGTGGAACTCATAGATCCTGACCTTCACGACAATCCAATTCCAACTGGTTGACTAAGTACTTCACTGAGTTCATCTGGAGTCCTTCTACACATTTCCCGACGAGGTCAACAACGAATCCTGTGACCTATGTAGGTACGTTCTTTTTCACGAGATTTCCTATGATTAGTTGGCAGGCCAGGCGCACTGCGCCATTCTGGATGGAAGATACCTTGTAGACTCATGTCCCCTTTTCTACATCACCACATGTGTCTTTGATCCTCTATGCCAGTGCACGATCTATAGCCTTCCCTGGGTAGAAGTCCTGTGGGTTGTGTCCCTGCATGCTCAATCCGATGATCCTATGGATCATCGTCAGATCGACTGTGATGTGTCTATCTAGCCATATATATCCACCATGGTAACATGATAGTAGGATCTTAACACACGCGTTAACCTCCTGGTGCCTTCCAAAGTGAGAAATCTTCATCACATTCAAGAGGGTGGACTGCGCGAGGTTCATAGTACACGGTTGGGGGATTATTTTCGAGTTCTTCCCCTTCGTCTTGGTCAAATAATTGTAAGGAGTGAGCATACTATAGTTCTTGCGGTCCCCTAGGTTGAAGTCATTGAAATTCAACGTCGCGATCTTATCCTGTTGCGTTCTTACTGCACGTATCCCCTTCGGGAGGTACGTAGTAACCATGGTGTAATCAAAGTCTCTTGGGACACTGCCATGACTCACTGTGCTAGCCAAAGTGGGATGTAGTCAGGCAGGATGGTCAGTATTAACTTCGCGTTCGCCAAGTCATCTTGATGCTTGGTTCTTTTCTTTGCTGTAGGTCGAGATGGTCTGGATCCATGAGCATTTGACATAGAGTCTTGCACTCCTCTCATCGATGAGGCTTGAACTTCGATGGAAATCACCTTCTCAGCCATAAGTTCAATTAAAACTTCTTCGACGATTTTTTCTACGTCGCCGAGCTCGTCCGACATGCACTCTTAGATCGGATAACTCAGGTGGATGAATTAGTGCTCAAAGCAATAAAACAAGTGTCGATCTCAATAAACACAATGTAGTAGTAATGGGTTGGCTTGGATACAATTCACAAAAGTGTTCTCGGTGCAACAGTCGACGAAATAAGTAGACATGATGTAAGGGATGTCTCCAATGGCTGGGAGGCCTTCATCAATGTGGTTCTGTCCGTTGCGACGCGTTCCCAATGGTATGGTGGCGAGATTTGAGGCCATAACTGTTGTTCTAACCATTAGCCTGATGCCCCATAAATGATCCCCAACCTTTCCTGTACTGCGCACTAGGATCATAGTCGCTATCCTGCAAAAAATTATTTCTATGTTCTTGCATCCATTTGTTAGTCCAAACATTCTTTCTATGCATAGGAATACCATATCTTTCATTATGTCTATAAGATCTACTCATATCAAACCTTCTTTCATCCAAATGTGCCCTATTTTTCAAACTAAGACAAAATTTATCAAACATACCTAGATCCATTATTTTGAAACAAACATTTCCACTTATCTTACCTTTTCAATCAAAATTTTTCATTGTTCTTACATTTATCAGAGCAAAAAACTTTAAGATCTTACCTCTTTTCTTCAGATATGACTTTTATTCTTAGCATAGAGCTTCACAAGGAAAGTAGACTACTTCTCATTAAAGCAGCAGATCTATGCATAGAGATTTCTTTTCTTCAGTCCCCATCAATCACAATCTCAGGTCGGATACTGCGCACTTCAGCAAAAAATCTACTCACAAAGCTTCTCTTTTTCTTTACTTCAGTTCCCAACAATCACAGTTTCAGGTCCCGACAACAAAACCATTTGTTGGCACAGGGGCATACCTAGGGTTCAATGCTCAAGAGCACACCAACAAAACCCTAACTACCGACCCTTTCAGCAACACCTACGAAGCAGATGAAGTCTCACCCGAGGTAGAGGCAGGGGTGGTTGCATGAATTAGATGTCTGCAACCTTAGCTGGGACACCGATCTGTGATTACAACACCTTTACATAGCACTTAGAAGTTACAGTTCATCAATATTTAACCAGTATCTACTTCGTAGATAAAACCCTAATTACAGAGCATCACAATATTCACCTAGATCTAGTATATTCGAGCACTAAGCACATCAACATAGATTAGATCTAGCATTCATTCACATTATTCAACATTAATCTATCATATTAGATTCTTCTAAGCATATATCAGTGCACTAAGCATTTAATCACATAAACAAGAGAACAACCATAAAGCACAAAGAAACCACAACACAGGATATACGTGGTTCACTTCCAGCCTGGGGCTACATCCACCAACTCTTCTTCTTATTTATTATATTTTGTCAATATTCTACATGCACAAATCCAAAAGATCCTACTCCTCATAGGACAAGAGATCCACACGCACCTCGCTAGATCCTCCCCCGAGTTAGGTTACAACACAAAGCTTCTACTCAATCTCTTATAGTCACTTGCACTTAGCCTTGCAAATCTCACACAACATGCACAACGCATATACAACTATCACTTGCACTTAGCACATTATCACACAAATTCCTATATCGTCTCATACACACCGCTTCTTACATCGCCTAGACATCTATTTATACATTACAAAAAGGGCCTAAACATGGGTAAACCCATGGGCCGACATTCCCATACCCATTACATAATCCCAAAACCCAAAAATCCCTAAAAAGGGGTCGAGATCCTGCGATCTCCGCTTCGACTTGAGATCCGCCTTTGAAAGCCTATTGAAGTCCCAAAAGTAGGTCAAACATGAACAAGGATCCTCAAAACTTGGTCAAGGGCCAACAAAGCTCAGGAGGAAGAGCGAGAAGCTGCCAGGACGACACAAGGGAGTTCATAGTGGAACAATGAACCATGAAGGTTTTCAAGCCGAGCAAAGTCGTAGAAGAGTCTGCGTAGAACTCTGCAAGGAGTGCAGAAGGAGTTTTAGAATAGCCTAAGTATCAAAAGATAAATTTTCACTAAGTGTGAAAAGGGGTCGAGGACTTACCGAAGTCCCGAAGGCCATGAAATCATCCATCATCGGAGAAGACATGAGGCAGAATATCGAGAGGTTCGGGAGCAAGAAATTTGGGAGGTTTGCCGAGAGAAAACAAGGATCTTCATGAATTCGCGAAGAGAGATTTGAATCCAAGCCATCGTATTTGGAAGGACACGTGGTATAGATCTACGTACTTTGAAGGAGGAAATATTCGAAGAAAATTCAAGAGGAGAGAATACCCGAAGAGTTGAGAGCCGAAGTCATCTTGGCCGTCCATTGAGATAGGACGCATGGCGAGACATCAACACTTCAATGATTCAAAAATTGAGAGGAGAATATCTGAGAGAAGATAGGACTCACAAAGTCCAAACTCGTGATTCGATCTCAACCATTGATCACAAGGACAATGTGGACTATAGATTTGGTCCTGGAGAATTCGCTGATTCAGGAATCGGTGAAAAGGGAGTCAGCAGCTCGTGAAAGTTCTGAAGCACAGAGTCACTCAGGGAGATAGCCCACGATCATAGTCCATGGTCACATCAAGGAGGGAGCCTAACATAGAGAGCTAACGTCCATTGGCATTAATATTTGAAAAGCGCTAAGGAGAAGGTCCGCGGGTACCACACAACTTGCGCCCAAAAAGTAAAGGGCCTGTGTCAAGTTAATTTGGTTCCATCAGTGTTAGAATATAATGGATGTGCTCATTTTACCATAGACAATATCATTATTGTCACCCAACCATAGGCTGAAGCCACCCTCCGAGCACCTTAACCTTGACAGAGAATCATTTTGGAAGAAAACACTAGGCTAGATAGCCAAACAAAGGGTAGCACACCTTTCTCCAAGGATAGCACACCAAACAAGAGCTGATCAGATAGTACAAATCATAACCAAGAGATAGTCCAAGAGAAAACATAATCTTCTAGCTGCAACAACTGCAACGACAACTCTCCTCCAAACTTGTGCATAAACTAGCTAACTGTAGTGCGCACAAGTGAGCTCTGCAGTTCTGAGAATGCCTGCCAGAATGAAGACCGACCTCCTGTATTTAAACTAATTTTGGCTAACTTCTTGGGACGACTTCTCATTTTGGGTGCCTATTTACTTAGTATATAATATTTCTTCTAGCTGACTTTTTCTCTTGGAGGCTAATAACCTAATACAAATTATCCTCTTGAGTCGATTTGTCTTCTAGGGTTATTAGCCAACTCATTAGGGTTTCTTATTTCTTCTTGAAATATTCTATTCTCGTTAGGTTTACATGTGGAGGTAAATACCTCCCGCAGCTACCATAATATCAAAACTCCCTCCTAGCTAGGGAGGTATTACATGTAATGGTATTGAGCACAAACATACCTTTCACCTGACAACATCGACATAGTTGTATAGACTATCTCATGACTAGATCATGTGCACCATCATCACCATCGGTGTCATCAGTTGCATCATCTCTTGAAACCATACTCCATCTGAGTAATTAGACATGATGCTGGATAAGTCACTCACTCCACAGAGTGACACAAGAGCCATTCTTCTAATCTGAACACATGTCTTAGAAGAATAAATGTCCTGAACCATTTTCCGTCTGGGAAATCTCTGTCTATTGATCATCCATCTAGCTGATAATCCTTTCCAACACTGCTGATAGTCTTCAAGGAAATCAGAACAATATCATTCAATAGAACACAACTGTGACTATCCATAGTAGTACTACAATCCAGTGGTACACTACCACACCAAGTAGCACATAGATACTTGATCAGTGATGTATAGTCACAATCAGTGGAACAAAATCCACCACATTAGCATACATCTACTATCATACAGTCTCCATAAAAATAATCTGATATCAACCTTCACATAAAACATTGTTATGATATAAAATGAATCATTTGGGCCATTCTTTCACTCACATCTGTGAGATCTGGAAGATAATCGACCCTCAAAAGGTCAAACATCAATGATGATCTATCTGGACTATTCTTCTCAAGCAAGGAAGAATAATTGTCCTAATTTCTGAGCCTAGACCATTCCTCTAGTACTAAACAATGTGCAACCTGGAGAGAATGAGTCTGCCCTAGGGAATGCCTATCCCTGATTGCTAAACCTGGACCATTCCTCCGACACTAAACAAAGTGCAACCTCGAGAGAATGAATCTGCCTTAAGGAATGACTGTCCGGACCATTTCCTAAGGAAATGATTGTCCTGCACCAACCTCCAAAACAGACCATTCTTCGAAACTGCTCACAACTGTGAGCTTCGAAAGAATGACTGTCCGGTGAGGCGAGCCAGTCTTCTTGAGTAACCCTCAAGAAGAGAGACTTCCCTAGACCATTCCCCATGTTAACCACAATGGGAAATCATTGTCTATGGTACATCAATAATCCATCGAACCATTTTCATTACGAAAATGACCATTCGATCTAGACCATTTTCCGAACTGGAAAATGCCTGTCTGTCAGAAATCTCAAACCACTTTCTGAACTGGAAAGGAACTGCTCATCCTAGACCATTTTTCGAATTGAAAAATGACTGTCCATAAATCAATAGCACATCATTGCTCCCTCCCAACCTGGGAGTCATCTCTTCCTTTTTCAATAAGGAAGTCGTCTCCACGAGCTCCAGCTTGAGTATGCAAACTCTTTCACCTTGGACATAGGCTTTACCAAAATGTCTGCTTATCTGCTCATCTGTGGAGATATATATATTGGAGAACCACTTCTCTTTTCTGGACTTCATTACGGATAATGTAATGCTTGATATCAAATGTAATTCTGTCTTTCTGGAACACTGGTTTTCTCTGAAGGATTCATATAGCTCTGATCAATATAGTATATCATTATTGGATTCCCCTTGGTTTCCTGCTAGCTCATAACATYGTGGAAAGGGTCATATTAGAACATATCCAAGTGGTACTTCTTCTTCCATCATGAGAGTTTGTCACAGATTAGCAATCCATCGTTCTGAGCTTCTGAGTAACCATTATGATACAATATCTATGATATAGAAAGTCTTCACCATGCTTTTGCTGTGCATTGGAGGCTCTTCACCAAGTTGTCTTCTTCCATCAGCATACAAGGGTCTCTTTCTGGTATACCTCAAAGCCTTGAGGTTTCTCTACATGTAAACTCCAACCCATGGATATTGCGAATGATATAGTGGCTCATGTAGAGGTATGTCTGGTTTACTTGGAGCAAACAATCATCATAGTCTTCTCCCTCCATCCGGGAGAACTTCTAGTTATAGATATCACAATGCTTGCATTCATAAGTCTTACATACACTGTTCTTCATCACACTTTTCATTTCCTCTGCTTGATTTCTTTTTGGTGAGTTCATATTAGGCTGGTAGTCTTGTGATTCTCGATACAATGACTGGTTGTTCTGGATTCTCTTTCTTTCTTGGAATCTTCATGTTCTTCCTCATGTTTTCCTTTAGCTATGGAGTTTTTTATAGATTCCATGCTTCGAAGATTCCAAATTCTTCCTTCCATTGTAGGATCATGGATGTGGATGGACAACTAGGGATACTTTAGGGCTTCTTTTTGAAGAAGTCTTCTTCTGAAGTCAAACTGAACACATACTGCTTTTCATGGCTGCTACCATGGATATATACTTGATCATCTTCAATGGATCATAGGATTAGCTCCATTCTAATCCTTGCTTCATGTATGAGTGCATGTTTTTATTTTGGAAGTATATAATCGTCTCCCTCCATAATCCATGCTTTTGTCTGCATCCTTATTTCCTTCTGCAACGTGTCATAAGTCTTTCTCCATTTTTTTCTTGATTGCTGATTTCGGCTTATCTTGCAGCTGTTACTTATGTAATAACTTACACATGATTTGTTTGATGTACTTCATTCTTTCATGTGTATTCTTTGAATTGTAGTCATAATGATAGCAATCCTTATTTTGTTGTTCTTCCATAAGTATAGTTCTTCTTGGAACATATTATCTTCTAAGAGATAGATATACAAGATATGTACAGAGACTATGCAAACACGATATGTACAATAACTATGAAGAGTATTGTTACCTTGTCTTAGAAGAAGAAGTCTGTTTTGTTCTTCTTAGTCTTCTTTGAGGGTTCCCTTTCTTCGACAACTGATGCTTCGTGTGTTTCCTTCCTTTTCTTTAACTCGGGACAATGATTCTTGTAGTGACCATACTTTTGACAATTGAAGCATTATATTCTTGACATATCTTTCTCTTGATTTGGTTTCTTTCTGGAGCCAAACTTCTTTTTATTCCTAAAATTCTTGAACTTTGTTGTGAAGGCTTGATCATCATATTTATTTTGAGGTTTCTCTTTTTCATTGATCCTTGATTCTTCTTGTGCACGACAAGTCCAAATTTCTTCAAATGTAGGATACTCCTTCCTTGTGTTCATGCTCGCAGAAAATGCATCCCATGTCTTGGGAAGACCATTGAGAACTATATTTACCAGTTCCTTCTATGAGATTATCTCTTCAATAGCTTGTAGTTGATCTCTTAATTGAGAGATACTCACAAAGTATGATGCTATGCTGTCATCATCATTCATTTTCATGTCACAGAGCTCATTCTTCAGACTCATTACTTGTCCAATGTTTATGACTGAGAAGAGGTTTTTTAGGGCATCATACATCTTCTTCGATGAGTCAAGATGGGATACGTAGCGTATCAAGTGTTCTTTTATAGATTCCACTATGATACTCATGGCATTGATGTCACCGTCTTTGAACTTTTCCATAACTGCAACGTTCTGTGGTTCTTTCTCTTTTCCTTCTTCAAACTCTGGTTCCACGATCTTTCCTTTCATGATATCCAACACTTTATTATTGGCAAGGATGAGGTCAATCCTTTTTTTCCACTCTCTGAAGTTAGAAGCCCCATATAACTTGTTTTCTGACTTCATAGAGTAGGTCATGGTTTCCTTGACTTGGTCAACCCTAGATTTGACCAAAAACTCAAACTTGATGTCTTGGCTTGATGAAAGTGCTAGGAGGTGCACTGGGCTAGGGCGCATTGGTCTATATAGAAATCAGGTCAATCCCTTCACTTAAGGTCCCTCAATAATAGGGTTATGGTTTCTGTAACTGCACCTGCTAGTAACCCTAGTGACAATGCTTTAGTCACTGCTCCTGCTAGAAACCCTAGCGACAATTCTTCAACGAGATTAGTATCCTTATGGATATGCTCCCTTCCACTGGTTAGACTGAATGAAGGAGGTGTGGGCCCATAACCTGTTAGAAGATAATGGATGTGATTGTTTTACCATAGACAATATCACTATTGTCACCCAACCATAGGCCGAAGCCATCCTACGAGCACCTTAACCTTGACAGAGAATCATTCTGGAAGAGAACCCTAGGCTAGATAACCAAACAAAGGGTAGCGCACCTTTCTCTAAGGATAGCGCACCAAACAAGAGCTGATCAGATAGTCCAAACCATAACCAAGAGATAGTCCAAGACAAAACGTAATCTTCTAGCTGCAACAACTGCAACGACAACTCTCCTCCAAACTTGTGCACAAACTGGCTAACTGCAGTGCACACAAGTGAGCTCTGCAGTTATGAGAATGCCTACCAGAATGAAGACTGGTCTCCTATATTTATACTAATTCTGGCTAACTGCCTGGGCCGACTTCTCATTCTGGGTGTCTATTTACTTAGTATATAATATTTATTCTGGCCGAATTCTTCTCTTGGAGGCTAATAACCTAATAAAAATTATCCTCATGAGTCGACTTGTCTTCTAGGGTTATTAGACAATTCATTAGGGTTTCTTCTTGCTTCCCGAAATATTCTATTCTCGTTAGGTTTACATGTGGAGGTAAATACCTCCCACAACTACCATAATATCAACAATTAGGAGCCTGACAAACCATTCGGTTTGGTGACTTGAACGATCCTAGACCAGGAGGTTGAGCAACCCCTCAAGGAGGAAGGGGGTGGGGTCTGCACCAAGTGGTATCAGATATTTCTTTTGTCTACAGATCGCAGGCAAAGGAGACAGAGTGCGATGCTTTGTTGAGGCTGTTGCAATGTCTGCAACAGATGATAAACAACCAGGTGGTTTGTAGGTGAATCAATATGGCCGTTGGAAATCATGAGTATGGTCAAGGGAGAGTCTGTCTGCAAAAAAGAAAAGTGGAGATGGACAAGGAGCTCAATGAAATCCAGGCAGAGATGGAGAAGCTAGCATTCAAGATGCAGCAGGAAGAAAAGGTGCACTGGAGGTATTAATGGCCTTTGAAGAGGACAACTAAGTGGCCCGTTCAGAAGTTGTTTGCCCGAAAGCAACAACAAACGTTGAGGAGATGGCTGAGGTATGCTAAAAACCTAAATCATAAGAGAAAGAGATCTGGAAGAGGTCCCATAGGTTTCTAGTGGGAAATGAGAAAGGATCAATGGATCTTGTAAACTGCCAGGTGGGTAGAGGAGACATCCCGAATTTCCAAGTGGGAAAGTCAGGAGAGATGAGATCAATTGAGAGTTCACACCAGAGGGTGTTGACAGATGAGGAGGAAGTAGAAGAAATACCTCACTCAGATGGGGATTCACGCGGAACTGTGAATTGTGTGAATGAAGATGATGAGAAGTTGAAGACTTCCACCATCGAGGAGAAGGATCATAGGACTGTTCTAATCATTGGAGGAGTTGAGATATTCCCACCAAGAGGCCAAGGAGAGGCTAGCACAGATGTTGCAGATGTGACAGAAGGACACCAAACTGAGACTTTCATGGAGAAGGAACAGATACTGAAGTTTGTCCTAATAGAAGGGGAATGCCCAGTTGGATCACTTACCCAATGGGAAATGGATTTAAAGGCACTGGAGGATTGGTTAGACAGTCCGAAACCAGGAGGTGGATGCCATAAGATATCCATGCCAGAGGAGACACACCAACACGAGTTGCATTTGGAGGAAGCTGGAAAGGAACCAACCGAAGAACTGACAGGAGTTAATCTGTCAGAAGTAATAACTGAGAAAAATCCCAATGATGAGGAGACTGCAGAAGTGGAGGCTACAACATAGTGGCAATTTAAGGCCACAAGATATGGAGAATATAACATGGGATATCAGTGTGATTTACCCATGGATAAGGAAGAAATATAGTGAGCTATTCCGCAAAAGGAGAGCCAACTGATGGAGCAGGTGTACAAGGTGGTTGAGGAGATAAGGAAGATGATGTTGGGATCGACATAGGAAGTGGTTATCATGGAGACACTAGAAAAAAGGAAACCTGCAGGAGCAATGAGGATGATGTAGGAGCAGAAGCAACGAAGTAGAGGAGTCGAGAGACAACACCGGGAAAATCTTGGGATTCAGGAGGATTTCAAGCACGCTGGAAAGCTCATGAGAAGGAGCTCATTATTTTCATATCCGTGGAGTATGATGCAAGAGCATCACTCCACCTCAACATGCGCAAGTCAATTAACAAACATGGTGTGCATTCAAGGAAGGGAGAGGCACCAACCTCTCATTTTTCCTTGAGAATCAAAAGCATGATCCCGACATTTAATGAGGACAAGATGGAAGAGCCAAATTGTGCCTTCGCACAAGATGGAGATAAGGTCACCATTAAGTGGTTGATGGTAGGAGGGATATGCATCCGATTTGGAGAATATTTACATCATTGTAATTTTCACATATTAGACAGGCGTTTTGAATGGTGATTTGACACCACTAGTTTGGCTTGGAGGGAAGCTCGTCGATCCCCTCTTGTATAAATCTTTGTATTGTTTCCACTAGAAAGGGTTAGCTAAGATAGAGTTAGCTAGGAGAAAAAATTCTTATGATATAGGGAGAGAAATACAGAGAGCCGAGACTCAGTTGTAGCTTAGACTCCGCTATTGTAATTTGACATTCCATCATTAATAGAAAATGACAGTTTTTCCTGTTATCATATTCTGTGTAATGGATGCTGTGTTATGAATGTCAACTGTATGCATTTGATTTGTAGATGAATGTTAGAAATCATTTGCAGGGATAGATATACAATTTTATATCCGTAAGTGTGTTGAATTAAGTCTGGTTCTCTAGGCTAAGTGCAAGGAGTGCACGACAGAGGGTGGAAAATCTATGAGTTGACGCAAGGAGTGTGTGTTTGATTTCAGTGGAGTTAGAAGAGAAGATGCTAGGAGGGCATACCAGGATAATTCACAGACTTGGGAGGAAATTTCAAGGTGGTTGGGTACCTTAGAAATAAATACTTTGTAGGAGGAGGCACAGTTTAGAGTTACTGAACACTCTGAAACACTCTTCCAGGAGGGTAAGAGCAAGTACAAGAGCATACAAGAGAAACACGACTGGAAGTGTTGTTATCCTTAAGAGAATCCTAGGGTTGCTGAACACTCTGAGGAAGGAAGGCTTTGGAAGAGTGCATCGAAAAAGGAAAGGATATGCCTTAAGATGCTCAGATAGGTTAAGAGAGAAGCCATCGAGAAGCTTAGCTGAGTGCAAGGAGTGCACCCAAGAGACTGTAAGTTCATCTTACAAGCTCAGGAGGAAGAGCGAGAAGCTGCCAGGAGCACATGAGGGAGTTCATAGTGGAACGATGAACCATGAAGGTTTTCAAGCCGAGCAAAGTCGTAGAAGAGTCTGCGCAAAACTCCGCAAGGAGTGCAGAAGGAGTTTGAGAATAGCCTAAGTATCGAAAGATAATTTTGTGCTAATTTTGCAAAGGGGTCGAGGACTTGCCGAAGTCCTGAAGGCTGTGAAATCGTCCATCGTCGGAGGAGACAGGTGGCAGAAGATCGAGAGGTTCGAGAGGAGGAACTTTCAGAGGTTTGCCGAGAGAAAACAAGGATCTTCGTGAAGTCACAAAGAGATATTTGAATCCATGCCATCGGATCTGGAAGGACACGTGGTAGAGATCTACTTACTTTGGAGGAGGAACCCTTCGGAGAAAAATCAAGAGGAGAGAATACCCGAAGAGCTGAGAGCCGAAGTCATCTTGGCTGTCCATTGAGATAGGACACATGGCGAGAGATCAACACTTCGCTGATTCAAAAATTGAGAGGAGAAGAATTGAGAGAAGAGAGGATTCATGAAGTTTGAACTCGCGATTCGATCTCAACCGTCGATCGAAAGGAGAACATGGACCATAGATTTGGTCCCAGAGAATTCGCCGATTCGGGAATCGGGGAAAAGGGAGTAAGAAGATCGTGGAAGTTCCAAAGCATAGAGTCGTGAAGGGAGCTAGCCCACGGTCATAGTCCATGGTCACATCAAGGAGGGATCCTAGCATAAAGAGCTAGCGTCTGTTGGCGTTAAGATTTGAAAAGTGCTAAGGAGAGGGTCCGCGGGTATCACACAACATGCACCGAAAAAGTAAAGGGCCCGTGTCAAGTTAATTTGGTTCCATCAAAAGGCCGACGAACCATTTGGTTCGGTGACTTGAACGATCCTAGACCGGGAGGTCGAGAATCCCCTCAAGGAGGAAGGGGGTGGGGCCTGCACCAAGTCGAGGACTTGCCGAAGTCTCGAAGGCCGTGAAATCGTCCATCGTCGGAGGAGACAGGTGGCAAAAGATCGAGAGGTTTAGGAGCAAGAACTTTTGGAGGTTTTCCGAGAGAAAACAAGGATCTTTGTGAAGTCACGAAGAGAGATTTGAATCCAGGCCGTCGGATGTGGAAGGAAACGTGGTAGATATCTACATACTTTGGAGGAGGAACCCATCAGAGAAAATTCAAGAGGAGGGAATACCCGAAGAGATGAGAGCCAAAGTCATCTTGTTTGTCCATGGAGATAGGATGCGTGGCGAGAGATCAACACTTCGCTGATTTAAAAATCGGGAGGAGCAGAGTTGAGAGAAGAGAGGAATCGCGAATTTCAAACTTGTATTTCGATCTAAACCGCTGATCACAAGGAGAACGTGGACCGCAGATTTGGTCCCGGAGAATTCACCGATTCAGGAATCAGGGAAAAGGGAGTAAGCAGTTCACGAAAGTTTCGAAGAACGGAGTCGCGAAGGGAGCTAGCCCATGGTCATAGTCCATAGTCACATCAAGGAGGGAGCCTAGCATAGATATCTAACGTACGTTGGCGTTAATATTTGAAAAGCGCTAAGGAGAGGGTCCGCGGGTACCACACAACCTGCGTCGAAAAAGTAAAGGGCCTGTGTCAAGTTAATTTGGTTCCACCAGGAGCCTGACAAACCATTCGGTTCGATGACTTGAACGATCCTAGACCAGGAGGTCGAGCAACCCGTCAAGGAGAAAGGGGGTGGGGTCTGCACCATCTACAAAAGAAAAAAACAATATTACACTTGTTGGATATTCAGATGCTGATTTTGCAGGTGACATTGATGATAGAACATCCACTTCAGTGTATTTAATGAATACGAGTTCAACAACAGTATCTTGGAATTGCAAAAAGAATACAACAATTGCCAATTCTTCAATAGAGGCAGAGTAAGTATCATCTTGGGAAGTAACATGTGAAATTGTATGGCTATGCATAATTTTATAGGATCTTGGTGAATCTCAGAAATCACCAACTACTTTATTGATCGACAATCAGTCAACAATAAATATGGCCAAGAATCTAGTATTTCATTCAAAGACTAAACATGTCGACACCAAGTACCACTTCATCAGATCACTCATCCTCAAAGACATCATCAAGCCTTAGTTCTGTCCATATGAAGATCAAACTTCAAATATTTTTACCAAACCTCTTGGTAGAATAAAGTTCACTAAGTTTAGAGATGAACTTGGTATTTGTAAAAATGAAATTTCGGATTAAAGGGGGGATTGTTAGCCTCATAATCCTAAATTTCTATAGTCTAAGTATTTTCTAGTTTAAATGTTGTTAGAAATTAGTTTATTCTAGTTTGTTAGGATAAGGACACCTAGCTTATATGTAAAGGACAACTATCATACTCATGTGATTATGTGATTGGTTGTTCTCCTAGATCTTAGTTTAGAGTTGAGCTATATAAACAAGCTCCTTATTCAAGTGAGGTTAAGGAGATTATGACTCCTCACTTATTATTGTAATCACTTTTTTTCTTGATTAATAAAATTACGTGTCTGAGGACACTTTGTCAACAATAATTTTTCAGGGACATTTGTCCAAAATCCAATGCGAAATTGTTAGATCTGCACATTTGAATGATTATTTCTATGTAATCCGAGTCCCCCAAGGGTTTTTTAGCATGTTGAATCCATTTCTGCATTCATAATTGGATTTTAAGAAAAAGTCATTTCGTGCAAATTTATATCGTCGGATTCTGGTGAAAAAAGCCATTTCGTAGAACAGTTAGACAACACCATATTGTATTGGTCTATATATTGTCAAATGAGTCTAGCCTAGGCGGTTGAGGGAAGGAGTGTTATCCTCCCCATGTAGGATCAATTTTTGCAAGTGACATGTGAAACTCTTGATAAGTGTATTTCCCAACATATGATGATATATGATGTCAATGTTACATTGAACCATCCATAACAATCTTGCATTACGATGCAATAATTATACATATATAGGAGTTATGCCATTGTATAATTAATACACAAGTTGAAACTTTTGGTATTTAGAATATGTATAGTGCATTATATTACACAACTTATTTTAAATCATTTCTCTTAATAATAACTTAGTATATGGGGTTCATAACTCATAGATCTGATACACATATTTAATTGTACAAATAAAAAATCTGATATGAACTATTCTTCGTCATAAAATAGTGGTGAGATATTAATAACATTCATTATTTCAAGCTACATGTGATGATTTAAACTTCATTCAATATCTTTTATTGAAAATTCCAAAAATCCTATAATTAGTCAATGGATAAGTTCAAATCAAACTATCATTTTTTGAAATTATTTTATAAGCTGTAAAGGCTTGGATTCTTTTATATAAGTTGGTGGGTTAAATTTGAGAATATATGTAATACTTTGTTTAATAGCCCAATTTTTGAGTTCAATGAATAAACATATCAATTAAATTAACAAAAACTGAAAATATAAATATATTTTGTTGATTCTTAGAATTGAATTTCAAACTAACATGCAAAACAGTCTTTTAGGACTAGTAATAAGGACAACGGGGATAGAAACCCGGGTTGTGTTTTCATCATTAAACCAACTACTCATGCTGAGATTGATTCATAGAGGTTAGTGGAGTTGTTCCACCTTAAAACTACCAAGTCATTGTAAATATGTGTTCTCTTTTAAAGTGAGGCCAATGCTAAATTTTACAATAGATGCCAATGTAAAGCTGTTATTCTAAATTAGAGAATTAAATTACCACAATAAAATTAATGAAGTGCAGAGGTGAAATGCATTAATGAAGCAAAGCATGCAAAATAAACCAACATAGCTATACATTATGGACAATAACTATTTAAGGTAGAGATGTACATCATAAGGAAGTGAAATGCATGTAATAAACAAGTTTTTTAAAAGTAAAAGAATGAAAATTTCATGAAAAATATGAGTACATGGAAAACTAAGAAGTATGCATTAATAAAAACGTTGGAACAACAATCAAATTGTTTGAAAGGAATTTGCATTCATGGCTGATTTCATCTCAAGGATTGAATAGGAATACATAATTCACGAATGGAAAATAACAAATATACATTCATAAGAAAGTAGATTTGTTTTCACTCTAATGCTTGACCTCTGCTTTAAGCCATCTTGCTACTGCAGCCTTTTGTTAGGTCACTTAAAATTAAAATAAACTATGCTTGCTATGTGGAAGCAGACCACAAGTATACTTGCTTTTTTCTCTTCCTATATTCAAGGCTCCTACCACTCCTTTATAGAGGGTAGGATGCTAGTTGAACAATAATAATTGTCTCCTTAAAAGTTTCAACAAATGAATTTCTAGGCCTATTAAATTAGTTTTTTTGGGATGACTGGGTAGTTGGAAGGTTATTTTGGTCAAATTGGGTAAGACCTTAGGCAAGCTATGGGTTCTACAACTCAACTAGTGTGCACATGTTCTTGAATTTCACTAAATTATTTTTGTTGATTCCAATCTTTTATTAGTGCATTTATCTCAAAAGTGTATTTAAACCATATTTAAAAAATTAAAAATAGGCCAGACTTATATTTTTATTTATAACTTATAATTAAAATAAACATCATATATACACATAACATGAAACAAATTGCCAATTGTTAATTTTCTTCTGTTCCCATATTACAATCTTCCTTAAAAAACAAATTGTAGCTTCAACAGATTCATTCTCCCTTGTTTCAAACCACTTGAACTACGAAAATGATTCATTTACAAGCTTGAGATTTTATTTCAAAGCAAGGCAACTTTAAGCTCATGCCATTATAATATTGAAAACATGCATTTAATCAACATTATACAAGTTGAAGATATAGTTTTAGTGCAACTAGGACATGTGATTGATAGCCAAATTGTGCATGAGGAAAGGGTAAATGGTATGGAGTAAAAACAAAGAGAGAAAATAACATTGTTAGTTAGCATCAACCTACCACGACACATGAAAAATTTAGGTAGCCATGCTTCTCCAAAACCAAGAAACAACTAGCTTCATCTCAAGATTATAGCCAACACACACACACACACACACACACACACACACACACACACACAAACACACACACACAAACACACATATATGAAACCACTTTTATTGTGTTGTGTCTATATATGCCCCAAGTACTTAACAATCCTGTGCATATACATGTATGCATACTGTGTTGATCACTCAACAAACATCATGCAACATCCCGTCTAGCTATAAAAAGGAGGCATATAGTGTCATATATGGCGTAAAATTATATCTATATGCAACACCTTAAATCTAGACAACATATTAAATGAGACAACTAGGAATATACAAGTTCAAATAGTGATTAAACTCACCCAACAACAAGTAGAGTATGCCTCTAACTCCCATCCATACATAACAAATGCTCGAGTGAAGTGAACTTGATGGTCACTTCATTTGATCATCCATTATAACAAGGACAAGTCCATATAATCCACAAGGAATAAAATACTAATTATTTATTATTAACTAATATATCCCTTAAGATAATTGACATGTATATAAATACACATAAGAAGTGATAAGTCATATGTTTTAGAAAATAACATGACTTATCATTATTATAATAAATGAGCATATATTATTACTTAATGGTAATTATCTTAAGTATATTACATTGAGCTTTCTTTCTAGGACATAGCTTGCAAGTGTGACATTGAATCATAGATACCTAAGATAACTAACATGCCTATAAATATTCTATAAGCTTGTGCATACAACTGACACATTTTATTGGGCAACAAAATATGTGTACCAATAATGACTTTGGAAATTTAATTATATGAACAAGCTACGTATGCAAGACTTGGCATGAAAATGTTCATTTACTATTCAAATATGAGTGTTGGACACTCAAAATATTTTCAATAAATTCCAAGTATACATACATTTTCCAATCAAAAGGGGAAATTTGTGTATGTATCTCAATATCCATGAGGAAATACCTACATTCTTCAAACCAAATACTCAAATGAGAATATTATCTAACCATCAATGCAATCATGCATAGGCTTGAGATTTGAAATATGGTTATACCTATCAATCAAGCAACAACATGCTTGTTCAACATTTATTCAATTCTATTATCATACCTAAACCACATTCAATGGTTGAACTTGCTTATAATTTCCCAAGCATTTGCAAACAATGTTAGGAATATATAACCAACGATCTTGTATGCAGGTTGAATATTATATAACCAAAAAACTATTCATGAAGCCATTTCATATCATTCTAGGAATATATAGGTAACTATAATTTTTTGTGGATTAAGATAAATCAAACCAAATATGTATGCAATCTCTTCACTAATGATGGGCATCCATACAACCATTTAAATATGTGTAAATACTGTTGAAACGTAGGCCCCTAACTTCACATATTTGAGCCTATTATGCCCTTGTCCATTCAATTGAAACAAAGCACATACTCAAGTAGAACAACCACACATTCATCAACAAAATATATGCACAAGAAAGAGATATGAATTAGAGGTCAAGTTCCCCAAGCAATGAGGTAATGAGACAAAGAAAAATTCAAAGAATTTAAGGCAATGGTAGAAAAACTGACAGAGCGGAAGATAAAGAACTTGCGATAAGATAATGGAGGAGAATTGACTTTAGAGGAATTCAAATAATATTGCAAGGAAGCTGGGATTAAGAGGGAGATTTCTACTCCCTATAATCCTTAGTAGAATGGAGTACCAGAAAGGAAGAATCAAAAGATCATGGAGGTAGTGAAGGCTATGATCCATGATCAAGATCTACCTATGCATCTATGGGAAGAAGAAGCAAATACTATAGTGTACATGCAGAACATAAGTCCCCACAAAGTAATTGAAAACAAGACACTAGAGGAGATGTTTTTAGGAGAGAAGTCAGAAGTCAACCATCTAAGGATATTTGGATGCCTCGCATTTGTGCATGTCCCCAAGGAAAATAGGACAAAATTGGATCCATCCAGAAAGAATGACATATTTGTTGGTTACAATGACAAATCAAAGGTGTTGGCGTCAGAAGTCACTCATGGATTGCGACATGAGTAAGCTTGAGGCCCATCAGTTTAAATGTCACGATTTGTTGATAAAGGGTGATTGATGGAAGTAAACTCAGAACAATATCATTCTAACTTAGAAACTAGGCCAGGCATGCACAAGCAGATGAGGTCTTGATTCAATTTTGGGCAGTGAGTTGTAATAAGGGTGAGTAGGAGGAAGACTTCTGTGAGGAGATGTGAAGGGCTGTTGTAGGCATCAGGCTTCCAACAACTTGTAGAAGAAAACTTTGAACACAAGAGCCTCTTATATTCAAAAGCGAAAACACTAAAAGAACGTAACATAATTATAATAAATCCTTTATCATAACACAATCACGAGGATTCATGTGAATCATTCAGTCATGAAATCTTTCAGTATGAGATCGAAACAAGATGAAAAAGAGAGTTGCCTTACATTAAACAAGGAAATTTCATATACAAATACATAGCCCAGAAAACTAGTGCTTCATTAAAACATTACGGTCGGGAGCTCTGCTCTACCATCCATCCCTACAAAAATACAAAATTTGAGTATATATACTAAGATAAACTCACCACCTTGGTAGCAGGAGGGTATATGAAACATTAAAATCCAACCTAGCATGTGCAGGCTCCTCTGGTCAGACAAGGGCATCAGATCGGCATGGATTCTTAGGAAAACCTGCACATAGGATGATCTTGGGCAGGCTGCCTGCCAGAACTTCCATGCCTTACATTTAAGGAGTGAGGCGAGGTTTCAACCACCTCCTCCTACCTTTATTTACCTCTAGCAGGGATCAGGATCGAGGCCGAGTTGAATTGGCACCTAGAGAACGCGGCGATGCCTCCTGCAGCTAAACCCGATGCTTCGACCCTTTAACCAACTCTTTCTATCACCCCAAGTGACCACAGGCCGTGACCCTGTGCCTATCCTCAAAAACGATTTTCACATTTTGGGTTTTGACGATTCCCGATGCAGTGGAGGAGCGACCCCTTGTCTTTCAAAGTCCCGGTAGCCGGAATGATGAAACGAATCTTGGGGGATTTTACATTTTGCGTTTTGGGTTTCGGCGATTCCCGATGCAATGAGGAGCGACCCCTTGTCTTTCAAAGTCTCGATAGCTGGAATGCCGAAACGGCTCCTGGGGGGATTTTACATTTTGCGTTTCGGGTTTCAGTGATTACCGATGCAGTGGAGGAGAGACCCCTTGTCTTTTAAAGTCTTGGTATCCGAAATGCCAAAATGACTCCTGGGGGGATTTTACATTTCGCGTTTCGGGGTTTCCCGATGCAGTGGAAGAGAGACCCCCTATCTTTTGAAGTTTCGGTAGCCGAAATGCTAACCGAGCTTGATAAGGTGCCATGTAGCCGAAATCACGAACGATCATTTCGTGACTTTGGACACAAGAGATGAGCCCATGCGCTAAGCCTCGTGCAACTCTGCGACTCAAGCTTAGCCGATGATCGTTGATCTGCTCCATCTATGGATTGTCGTCGTTGAAAAACAAAATGCCCGCTCGCTTGATTTTAAGCTCGAAATGGACTTCTTCCGTGTGCTGCACTTGGCGCTCATGACTGCGGCCTTTGAATACAATGCATTTGATGGGTTTTGAAAACCCCATTTCTATGCATCTACACCAAGGGCCTGAAATCAGAGAGAAACACCCTCCTCGCAAGAATTGGCGCTAACAAAATTCATACAAGATATATATTTCTGGTCACTGGAAAGTTGAGATTATCTGAGATGTCACCTTCGATGAGAGTGAAAATTTCAACAAATCAAAACAAGACTGTGCAAAATAGGTTCTTGAGGAGGAGAATGAAGTTACTAGAGTTCCAGAGGTAGAAGCAGTTGAACTAGAGGAAGTCATTCATGAGGATAATGACATGGCAGAAATTAAGAGGCCAACAGAGATGGCTTCTCGCAAGAGAAGAAAATCTTGGGCATAGGATCTCATCAGAGATGAAAAAATATATGGTGCCCTAGAAAAATGCCTCAGGGAAAGTAAGAAGACGAAACCATATTCTAGCTATGTGGCATGTTTGTTTGATATCATGGATGCAAAAATGTCCAGTTATGAAGAGGTTGCAGAAAAGAGGGTATGGAAGGATTCCATGGGGGATGGATATCAGTCCATAGTAAATAATGATGTATGGGATGTGGTCCCCAGATTGAAGGAGAAATCAGCAGTAAGTTCAAAATGGATCTACAAAATGAAACATGCAACTGATGGTAGTATTGAAAAGTATAAGGCTAGATTTGTGGCTCGAGGATTCTCTTAGAAGGAGGGAATTGAATATGAGGAGACATTTGCTCTCGTGGTGAGATATACCTCAATAAAGACTATAATTTATTTGGCCGTAATAATGAAATGGAAGGTGCATCATATGGATGTGAAGATATCCTTCTTGAATGGTGAAATAAAAGAGGAAGTATATGTGGAGAAACCACAAGGGTTCGAGGTACATGACAGGGAGACGCATGTGTGCAGATTGAAGAAGGATTTATATGGATTAAATCAGGCACCTAGAGCATGGTGTTGACGATTAAAATTGCAACGATGAATTCCACTCGCAAAGGATTTCTAAACGCTATTATTTATTTATGATAATAATATTTGACTAGTAGGTGGGACCTCCTTGTAGACTAGAGGCGCAAAGATAGACATGTTACGCTTATATGTTGCTGTTGTTATGCTATTTCCTACACAGTCCTATACTTTTGACGATGCAGTCTTGGTCTCATTTGATATGATAAATGGGTGGTTGATGCATTGTGGCTAAATGCTGTTGATATTTACTTGCAATACTAGGAAGTTCTATGGTGATGAGAATTATATTGTTACATGTGCTATGTTATGTTATGTTATAACATTGGTTACTAATCCATATATAATTTATGCAAAGGATAATTAAATGGGAGATATCTCAAAACAAAGAGGAAAAGGAACTATGGATAAGTCCCAAGGCCATGGTAAAATATTACATAGAAACTTCAAATGAATATATAAGTTGATACAAGTGGTGGACCTAGCTATTAAACTATGCGATTTTGTTTAAAAGATTATATAGAGGCACATATGGTAATGTTAATACATGATTATTTTTGAAGTTATGGCATAAAGTTAACGTATAAATTATATGTCTCGGGTGGCGCACTATGCAATTGATATGGTATCGAATTTATACAAAGGATATGGCATTGAATTTGGGATTGGATATGGTTTGATGATAATGGTGGATGTTATGTTAGTGGGCTGGATCGTACATGGAATTGAATGGGGCCAGGTGATAAAGCGACATGCATTTACTGCACATCACTCCAAACCTCCCTTGAGCCTGTCACCCTAGCATAGTTGCATTGTTGCTCTGTTGGTTGTGGAAGCTCCGCGTTTTCAGGATTGGAAGGGGAAAACTCGACTAGTTCATCATTGAAGCGATCTTCTCATAGGTATGGCTCTTAGATTTCCATCCATGATGGACTTTCTGTATTATGAATCAAATGGTGGCTCAGGATTGCATGGGTTCTGTGTTTTCTTGAGTTTTTGACTGAGTGTAAATATTGTGTTTTGGGTTCTTTGTGATTACTGCGAAATGTTGGCATTTGTAAGCGAAGTAATGGGTGTTATTGATTATAAATTTTTTGCATTGGTTATTGACTCGACCAACTTGGGTTTTTATGATGGTTCTCTGTGAAATAATGGTAACAGTGGTGCAACAAGCTCTGTGTTTTATGGTTGAGGGGTTTTAACCACCATTCTGTGTATCAGTTGTTGTTAACTCTTTTCCCCTCTCGGTCGTTGTTGTTATTCTTTATCTAAGTTGCAATTTTCGACAGGGGTATGGTTCTTTTTTCTAAGCCCCAAGATATTGTTGATGACTAGTTCTTTACTGTCATTTCACTGAAATCTTTCCATAAGTCCAATAATGGTTGGCCCCAAATTTTTAATGTAGTACTGTGTATGTATTGAATGGATACGAGTTGCAGAGAGTTTTCACACCCACTCCTCTCATCCCTTCTATAATGACGACTGTTATGTTGTGTGGCTTCACTGTCAATTATTTTCAAAAGTTATCGACCTCCTAGGTGTTGGAAAGAGACATGGTCTCTTTGTGTTTTGAGTTCCATTCATTGTTTAAATTAACCCTCGTTCCTCTCTGCAAAAATTTAGAGGCATCCATGTGTGCTTGGTTTGTTTAGCTCAAATTGATTTATTCTCCACTTGGGCATTCTCTTATGGTTCTGTAAAAATATTGGGGTTATAGGTTGAAGGAATGCAGTGTTTTTAAAGAGCATAGATCTCTATTCGTTCAAGATTATATTTTTGGCATGTGGTTGTTACTCTGTGGTAAATGGATGAGGACATAAAAGACCATGAGCTCTCTGTGATTTTTTTTAAGACAAGCATAATTTCATTGCCTCTCTGCATTTAATTTCTAAAGAGCCTGACTTGGAGTCTGACTTGCGTCTACCTTCCTCAAGAACCTCCTGGGGTTTGTCAAGATTTTGGGTTTAATGATTGTGGAAATTTTAAAGGCACGAGCTCCCTCGCTTCAAAAACCATCTCTTGGTCGAATCTTTGTGTGTCCTCCCTGTGATGAATTCATTTGAACAAAAAGGAAAAATATGGTTACCTATCTCCTAAGAGATGCCCTTCTACTCGATTATGGTCTTTATTACTATGTTTAATCCTAAGATGATCATGATTTCATTTAAGTTAAGAAGGAACCTGTGTGAGTGATTATGTCACCAAGTGATGTAGGAGCATCGTCAGCAGACAAACGAGAGTGAAGGTAGAAGACAGCTGGAAAAGCACCAACACACGTTTTTGAAATGTTTTTGAAGCATTAATGTAATGGTTATAGGGAAGCATACTTGCATATTGTAAACATATCATGAGTGATTCACTCTCATCTGTAGAATGTAGAGGCATTTATGCATAGTTAATGAAAGTAGGTAGATTTGAATTGTAGATTAGACAGTTAAGAAGAGAAGGAAGGAAAATGGATATAGACACCCTCATCTTTGTATTATTGTATCATTAGAACATTAGAATAGAGCTGTAGAGAAGAACCCATGTACAAAAGCACTTGAGTTAATATATGAAGCTTTGAATCAGATTTCACGGTGTTATGATGTTCACTGTTTACATATGCTGAATGGTATGCTTATGGTTGTTCTATTCCCTCTGTTATGCATTTGTTATGAGGCTATGTTGTGTATGTATGATTTCATGTTGAATGTTTGAAGTCTAAGAGAAGAAAGAGAATGAGTTTCAATTGTTTCTCTTCTTGAGAGAGAGTTCCTGCAAGGAGTGCAGTGAAACGTCCGCAAGGTGTGCATTGACAAGGATTTCAGAGTTTATCTCTGGAAGCTCAGGAGGGATACCACTTTTCTCATTCCAGCAGAAGTGCATGTGGAGCACAGAAGCCATGCAAGGTGTGCACAGGCTAGTCGAGGCATTAGAATTCATCAACTAAGGTTGAAAGAGGAAGGACTGCTATTGCAGAAAGTGCACAGAGTTAGGAGGTCACATACCCAGGAGTATTTGAAAGTCTGTCGCAAGGAGTGCGTGTAGGAGTCCTTTCGAGACTTGAGTTGCAAGTGAAAGCTCAGGAGGGTTAGTTCCTTCAAAGTTTTAAAAAGAAGGAGATGGAGTGAAGTCACTTTGCAGAAGCCGAGTTCGGACGAGGAACACTGGTTCACTTCACAAAAGCTGTTAAGGAGGGACCGAGCGGTTGAAATCCTCTGTGGAGAGCTCATGAAGTCGCGAGGACTGTAGGATCTAGAGAAGCTGCAAAGTGGATAGAGGTTGGACGAACTCATCCTTTTGGGTTCAAGAATCAACGAGGACCATTGATTGTGGTCAGGTTGAGCATTGGATCATTTCTCAAACTTGGGGTTCGTGAGTTTGGAGGTGGAAGACCAAACCCTTGGAGTCGCGAAGTTCCGAGTTGCGAGAAGCGGAGGAAGAGATCCAGGCCGTTGGATATGAACAAGCAGGAACAACCATGGGATCAAAAACCTCTTCGCTATATCGCGTATCGGGGTTTCGAAGGTTGGGAGGAGTCAGTTTCAACTGCAGGAGTTACGAAGTGGTGAGAGCCGAGAGCTCGTGTGAATGCGTGGCACATCTGTCAGGTGGGGACTGTAAGGGTGACAGGTGGCATGTACTCACGCATCGAGGGGTCAACCCATAGTTTCCCTATCGCATCTCAAGATTTATCAAAGGAGGAGCATGAAGACTCTACACTTCAACTCGTGAGATTGCGAGTTACGAGAAGAATTCAAAGGGAAGTCAACTATTGCATCTCAGGGTTTCGCAAGGGGAGAGCGCCAAGGTTCGATACTCCAACTCATGAGGTCGCGAAGTTGTGAGAAGTGCTAGTGTTTATCCCTAGCCAACGGTCATGCATGGTGGGCACTAACAAATATTAAGGAGCTATACCCATATCGTGATCTCAGGCATCGGAGCTTGGAAAAAGAGAAGTTGAGGGGCTTCGACTCGCAAACTTCCAAGTTGCGAGAGATGTCTGTGTAAGGACCAGATCGTGGTCGTATAGAAGTGTAAGGCTCACCCTGGAGTAAATCTACATAGGGTGAGTTTTACGAAGGACCTGTGGATTCGTTCGACATTCCAACAAGAAACAAAGGAGCCACTTCGGCTCAAGGGAATCTTGGAACGATCCTAAGTGGATCTCGGCCCGAGGGTTTGGGGGGGGTCTGCATCACCAAGCATGATCATGATTATGTCAAAGTTTAAAAGAGATACTTGTGTGGCAATATCGTTCTGTTCTCTTTATACATCATATGGTTCTATGGGTCATTCCTTTTAAAAGGAAGTCTGTATATATTGATGCACACTGAGATCAGGCACATGGTTACATTTTTTTTGTTGACTGTTGTTGTCGATTCAAGACTATGCCGATTATATTGTCGAAGACTTGTGTGTATGATAGGCTCATTAAATGTTCCTTGGTTCTGTCCAGATTTAAAAGGAACTTGTGGGTAATTAAATCGGGCCTGATTTTTGTTAGAGGAAAATGACTGTTGATTGTTTGTCCTGGGTTTATTATTGTTTGATTGCCAAGGATGAATGTTGGACATAGATAACAGGGATCACTGTGCTAATTTTGCTTATTTTAAAAATGAGAGATCAACGTTAGCACATACAGTACTATGGAATTGGAAATATTTTCATAGTCATTATATAAATGCACAGATTGGTATAAATGGAAGATTTCTAGGAAATTAAATTTTTTTATTGAGACAACAAGCAATTTGTATGAAATTGAGGAACAATGAATGTTTTGGTCTTGGAAGTGGATGCTTTTTGGATTGAATTTAAAACATAGTTATGATAGTTGATTGATTTAATTTATTTTATGAACAATATCCATTAATTACCTCTCATTTTCTCACTTTTTTTCTCATTATAAATCCCCTCACGATCCCCAATTCATTTTTCATGCCCTGTTCACTAAAGTTAAATTAAAACTCTGTATGACAGTGATAAGAAAAATGACACATAGATAGATGGAAGATGATATGTTTTGGTATTGTTGCACAATCAGTTGTTTAAGGAATTGTCGATCAGTAATCATGTTCTTACTCCCTGTCATGATATCACTTTTTCGCTCAATACAATTCCCCCATATATCCCATGAACCCTATTTCACCCCCTGCTCATTTGACAATTATTAAATAAATTTTATGGATTGGATTGCATGGTTCTGATGTTGATTGCTGAGCCAAAATTTGTTTCATATTAAGAGAATGTCATGTATGGTTCGTTAAGAGCTAGTTGATAATAGTTGCTAAATATAGGATGATCTTCTTTAGCAGAGGAAGTCATGGTCGAAACAACAGGGGCAGAGGAAAATGGAACATAGATCCTAGAAGGCCTAGATTCTCAATACATTTCAATTTCGATCCTCAAGAGTTAAACCATCTCTTTCAAGCTGGATTTTTCAATTGGATTGGAAAAGGGTGAGTCCATCCTAGGCCAAAGAGGCCTCCCTTCCAGCCCCAACATGTTCCTGATATCCCTGTGCCCCCTCATGTATCTTTGCAACCTGAAGTTCCCGAGAATGATGGATGGCATGATATTGTTCACCCAACATTCTCCCACCATCATGGCTAGCCAAATTTGTCATTAACTCCTCCTCCTCCACCTGTTAACCCAAATGTTCAGATTTCCCTTGCACACTCACCTATATAGACCTCTCATGCAAGCAAAAGACTCAAAACCGAGGCCCACCATGTGCATGATAAGGGTAAATCTACTGCTTCTTCCTCCTCTCCTTCAAGTGACTCAACCAAGTCAGTATCATCCCGTATGCACTTGAGATATGACTGCTCCCATGTCATTAGTGAGATCAAGCCTAAAGGTTCCACCCAACCTAAGGCTAATTCAGGGAAGTCAAAAGGGGATAGCAACAACAAAGGGAAAATTGCCTCTCAAAGTGGAAAATATGGTTTTTGATTATGTGTTATTATTGATTTATTGAGGACAGTGGACTGTTGAAAGTTTTGGACAACAAACTATTTTTGGATATTGTGGATATTTACATGTTTGGATATAATTTGAAATATTTCTGATATTTAAATTTCAAATTGTGGAAAAAAATTATGGGATCCACATGGAGGCATGTGTTTGATTGTTTGTCTAATTATGTTTATTTTGTTAAGAAATACAAGGGAGTCACAAGGGGTCCAACCTACTAGTTATTATTTAATAAAAAGACCCTTAATTATTATTATTATTATTTCCTCCCCTAAACTAAAAGTTAGTTAAGTTTTAGTTAACTTAACTAAATGAGGTAGTTGAACTACTTCAACTAATTTGGAATGAATAAAAGCCAAATGAGAATGAAGAACAAGGGGAGAATAGAAGGAGAAAGCATCTCAGGTTTTCTCTGGAGTTTTATTGAGATAGTTCAGTTTTCATTCATTCTTCAATCCATTAAAAGCCTAATTCTCTTTTATGACACCAGGGTTCTATTGTAGACAACAAGGTTCAAAGCTGAACCATATCATTCAAATGCTTGTTTCAGAGGTGTTGATATATCTTTGATAGTATGTGTATACTTTTCTGTTTATGAATTAAATTTCATGACTGATAAAGGATCCTGTGCAGAGTCAAGTGGGCAGCAGTTTGTGGCAAGCTGATCCAAAATTTAAAGTTCATTTTTTACTTCTTGTCAGAGTCCTTTTGTGTGGTTTTCATCGGGGATATCTAAGTTTGACCTTGGTCCATGCCCCCACAAGCATTTTTGTAAAGAGAACGATTATTTTGATTTCTTGGAATGAAATAAAGCATTTGCTATTCTATCTCATATGTGTTACTATGTGACTTGGTATTTTTTCTTTTGATCTCCACGTTTACTTTTTGCAATCTGTTATATTCAGGAAATTATATAAAAATGTTATATTTTGCAAAAATATTATATTTAAAAAAATCATCCTAAGCCCTCATAATTAATACTTGTGGATTGGGAAACACTTTTTGAGGCTATAAACATAGGGTAATATTCTCGACTATCTTTCCTTAGCCAAGCAAGATTCAAAAATGTTTGAGTAAGATAAATTCATATCTTTTCCTCAAAATTTATTTGGTGACCATAATGGGCAGATCTTCAATATCTCTCTGGTTGATTGTATGCTTGATCATCATTGAATATATTTATATTTCTGATATTGATTCTTTGATTATTTCTTTTCTTCATGACTGTATTTGTTGCAAGGCAACCCAATATTGAGCCTGGTCTTAAAGATCAGACCAACATTTCTTTAACGTTGTTTAATACCATCTTAGAGACCGCTAATACCCGGGTTGAGCTTGAACTCTCATGGGCAACGATTGAACAAGACATAAGTGTCCAAGAATGTTGGGAAGCTAGGAAAAGACAACCTAAGAATCAACCACAATTTTTCTTTTTCCTACAGTTTTAATCTTCTTTTTAGGTCCTTAAACCCTCACATCTCTAGGAGAAGAAGAGGTTTATCACCTAAGATTAATTCTATTGCTGAAATAGGAAGAAGAAACGTTGTTTTGTCAACCAAACAAAGCACTCTAAGGAGAAATTTGTCTGATTAAACCAATTCATATTTCTCTCCCTTACCTATCATTCAAAAGATGGCATCTAGTGGTGGCTCTGGTGGCACTAGAGGTGCTTATTCATCTCAAACTTCAGCCTCATCAGTGATTGGTAGCTTGTATAGTCATCAAGTCCCTGTCCAATCTTTAGGGATAAGCTTGTTGTGGCCCCTCTTTAGAGGGAGTGACAAGGTATAGATGCATTTCGAGGTAGTGGATGTCCTGGGGACATGTTTTATCTATTTGAGAGCTACCCATAGGCCTTGGATGCATTGGATGTGAAGTAACAGGGGTGCACATGATGAGGTACATATGCATTGTGGGGTAGTGGATTTAATGGTGACATTTTGAAGCTATTTGAGAGCTACCCATAGGCCTTGGATGGATTGGATTTGAATTCATGTTGTACTATGGATATCCGATGATGTATAGATTCATATGTTCAACAATCAATGGTCATGAGTGTTAAAAATAATAGGTGTGCTCGTTTAACCATAGACAATATAGAAATATTATCACCCAACCATAGACCGAAGCCACCCCTGAGCACCTTAACCTTGACAGAGAGAAATTTTTTGGAAGAAAACCTTAGATCCAAAAGCCAATAAAGGTAGTGTACCACTCTCCAGAGCTAGCGTACCTAGCAGAAAGTCCAAACCATAACCAAGAGAAAGTCGAAGACTAAAAACAAAAATACTAGTTGCAGTAATTGCAGCTGCAACTACTCTCCAAACTTGCACACTTACTAAATTTCTGCAGTTGTGAGCTGTGTGTGTCCAAATGAGATCCAACATCCTGTATTCATACTGCTCTTCCTTATCTGTCTGGGCTGACTTCTCTTTATGGAGGCTAAAAAATTATTATTAATTATTTTCTTTAGTCTAATTTTCTTCTAGGGTTATGTCCAATGCTTTAGGGTTTCTTCTTGCTTCCTGGAATATTATATTCTTGTTAGGGTTACACGTGGAGGTTTAATACCTCCAAAAAATACCATGATATCAACACTCCCTCCTAAATAGGGAGGTATTGAAAGAAATGGCCTTGAGCACAAACATACCATTCGACCGATAGCATCATCATAGCCACACATGTTATCTCATGATTAAATCATGAGCACCATCATCACTATCAATATCATCTGATAGCATCAACTGCATCATCTCTCAAAACCATACTCCATCTGAGTAATCAGGCATGATGTTGAATAAGTCAGTCACTCCATAGAGTGATACAATAACTATTATTCTAATACAGACATATGTCCTAGAAGAATAACTATTCCAACAGATGCTGGAAGCCATGCCATGGGCTATAAGGACTATTCTTCTAATATAGACATACGTCCTAGAAGAATAACTGTCCTGTACCATTTTTCGCCTGGAGAATATCTGTCCACCAACACATTCACTATCCATACAGCTGGTAATAATTTCCAACACTACTGATAGTTTTCATGGAAATCATAACAATGAAATTCAATAGAACACAATTGTGTCTATCCATAGTAGTACACAACTACTATCCAGTGGTACACAACCACACCAAGTAGCACATGACTATTTAACCAGTGACACATAGTCACAACCAGTGGAACACATCCACCATAGTGGCATACAACTATTGTCCAGAGACATACAATCTCCACAGTAATCATATCATCTGATATCAACCTGCATAACAATATCATGATAAAAACTAAGTCATCTAGGTCGTTCTTCCACTCACATCTGTGAGATCTGGAAGAGCATCTTCCCTCAGGAGGTAAAACATAAGCCATGGGCTATCTGGACTATTCTTCTCAAGCATAGAAGAATAAATTTTCCCAATCTCTAATCTTGGACCATTCACCTAACCAGACCATTCCTCCAACACTAATCATAGTGCAATCTGAAGAGAATGAGTCTACCCTAGGGAATGTCTATCCTTGATTGATGAATATGGACCATTCACCTAACTAGGCCATTCCTCCGACACTAATCATAGTGAAACCTGGATAGAATGAGTCTTCCCTAGGGAATGAATGTCTGGAACATTTCCTAATGGAAATGACTATCCTGCACCAACCTCCAAAATGAACCATTCTTCGAAACTGCTCACAACTATGAACTTCAAAAGAATGACTGCCAGATGAGGAAGAACATTCTACTTGACCACTACTCAGAGTGACTTCCAAGAAGAATGAATTTCCTAGACCATTCCCCCACACTGGACACAAGGTGAATTGATATCTATGGTACATCAACAGTCTATCAGACCATTTGCATTACGAAAATGATTGTTCGATCTGGACCATTTTCCTAACTGGAAAATGCCTGTCTGTCATAAATATCAAACCACTTTCCGAACTGGAAAGGAACTGCTCATCATGGACCATTTTCAAACTAAAAAAAGACTATCCATAAATCAATAACATATCAGTTCTCCCTCCCAAATTGGGAGTAATCTCTTCCTTTTTCAATAAGGAATTCGTCTCCACGAGCCCCAACTTTTTTCTTGAGTACGCAAACTTTTCATCTTGGACAAAGGATTTACCAAAATATCTTCTATCTACTCATCCATGGAGATATATTGGAGAACCATTTCTCTTTTCTGGACTTCATCATGAAGAATATAATGCTTGATCTCAATGTACTTCAGTTTGTCATGGAACACTGGTTTTATTTGAAGGCTTCATATAGCTATGATCATTACAATATATCATGGTCGAATTCAACACTTCTGTTTCCTGCTAGCTCATGACATTATGACAAGGCTCAAACTGAAACATATCCAAGTAGCACTTCTTCTGTCATCATGAGAGTTTTCCATGGATTAACAATCCATCATCCCAGACTTCTGAGTAACTATTTTGATACACTATCTCTATCATAGAAATTTTTCACCACACTTCTGTTGTATATGGGATACTCTGCATCAAGTTGTTTGAATCCATACAAGGTATTCTTATATATGCATACATGGGTCTCTTTCTAGTATAAGCTTCATTCTCACTTGCTTTATTGGGAAGAACAATATTTTACATGTAAATTCCAATCCATGGATACTACAAGAGGTATATATGGTTCACTGAAACAAGCTATTGTCATAGTATTCTCCCTCCTTGTGGAAGAAACTATGAATCTTGGAATGCTTTCATTCATAAGTATTTTTCACATTTTCTTACTTACATTGTTCTTTATCATAATTTCCATTTCTTCTTCTTCTTAGTGGGTTCAAACCAAGTTGGTAATATTGTGATTATCGGTATAATAACTGGTTGTTCTTGATTTTATTTCTTTCTTGGAATATTCATGTTCTTCCTCATGTCTCTCTTTAGCTCTTGGGTCCATGGATTGTTCTATATTCCCTAAATATTCCAACTTCTTCCTTTCATCATAGAATCATGGATGTAGATGGGCAACCAAGGATACTTTAAGGCTTATTTTAGAAGAATACTTCTTCTAGAGTCAAACTGAACACATGTTGCTTATCATGGCTTCTACTTTCAATTGGAACATGGACATATACTTCATAATACTCAATGGATAATATCATTTAGGATTATCTCCCTCCCAATCCTTTCTTCATGCATGAATGCATGATCTTATTTTGTAATTCTGTAATCATCACCCTCCATCTAAGAGAGTCCATGCTTAAGTCTGCATCCTTATTGCCTTCTGCAAAGTGTCACAAGTATTTTTCTAATTTCCTTTTGATGGCTGACTTCTTTCTGTTTTGACTTCTTCTGGGTCTCTTCAAGTTTGATTCTGATTTCAGCTTATCTGACAGTTGTTACTTATATAATAGCTTCCACAGGAATTTTTACCAAGGGTTGTCAATGTACTTCATCTTTTCATGTGTATTGCTTGACTTGTAGTCATCACGATAGCAATCCTTATCTTGTTATTCTTCCATAGGTATTGTTTCACTTGAACATCTTATCTTCTAAGAAATAAATATGCAAGACATGTACATAAACTATGTAAACATGGTATGTACAAGAAATTTGAAGAATATTGTCACCTTGACTTAGAATAAGAAGTCTATTTTGTCATGCTTGTCCTTCTTTGAGGGTTCCCTTTCTTCGACAACTGATGCTTCATCTGTTTCCTTCCTTAAGCCAAACTTCCTCTTATTTATGAAATTCTTGAATTTCGCCGTGAAGGCTTGATCATTGTATTTCTTTTGGGATTTCTCTTTTGGGATAATCCTTGATTCTTCTTTTGCACAACAAGTACAAAGTTCTTCAAATGTGAGATACTCCTTTATTGTATTCATGCTTGTGAAAAATGCATCCCATGTATTGGGAAGGCTGTTGAGTACTATATTCACTAGTTCCTTGAAATGATTTCTTCAATAGATTGTAGTTGATATCTTAACTGAGATATTCTCACAAAGTATGATGTTATTATTTTATCATCATTCATTTTCATGTCATGAAGCCCATTCTTCAGAATCATTACTTGTCCAATGTTTCTAACTGAGAAGAGATTAGTTAGGGCATCGTACATCTTCTTAGATTAGTCAAGATGAGAGATGTAGGGTATCACGTGGTCTTTTACAGAGTCCACTATGATACTGTTGTCAGTGGGAAATCCCCCTACGGACTAGCACTTAGGGTTTTAATCATGCATGCAGAAAAGACCTAAAGATTCCTACTTTTTACCATCATCCCAGACCTAATCCCCATTATTCTTAAGCAACTACATAGTTAAGAAGATCAAATGAACATACCTTATTTCTGTAGTTTTGATATTGATCCCTCTTCACGCTTGGTTTCTCTTTGACTGCAAATATCCTCCCAAGGCTGACCTGCATTCACAAAATACAAACAAAGAAATCCACATGCATTTGATCTACAGGTTAATGGGTTAGAGATTTAATCAACATGTACGCAATAAACAATGAAAACCTCATATGTGTTGGGTATGTGTTATATTCTTTGCATGTATGTGTGTGTGGGTGCGTCAGATACGACAACTGCGTCTGACGATCCATTCACCTAGAGCTCTACCGTGTGCGCTGGGCGCTTTCCTAGGGGGGTCCCAGGGGGGGGCAGGTATGTTTTTTTGGGCGGTTTTTGCTATTTTTAGCAGATTTTGCTATTTTTAGCTAATTTGTAAATTAATCCCGGATTAAGGGATTAGGGTTTTGGTATCTACAGAATACCTAAAAACATTGTATATATTGTATGGCGAATGGTGAAATTCGATATAATGAAAATAA
>SNQJ01S0011815.1:0-22744 GCA_010110895.2 Picea sitchensis | reverse complement strand
TCTCTTGGTGTAGAGTAACAATGGGCATTGCTGCCCTGGATTGTTGACTATATAATCCCCTGGACCCCTGGATGCAAAGAAAACAACAAGTGGGAGAATGTTCGGTATGTGTTATATTCTTTGCATGCGTGTGTGTGTGGGTGCGTTAGATACGACAACTGCGTCTGCCGATCCCTTCACCTAGAGCTCTACTGTGTGTGCCCGACGCTTTCCTAGGGGGGTCCCAGAGGGGGGCATGTATGTTTTTTGGGCGGTTTTTTCTATTTTTAGCGGATTTTGCTATTTTTAGCTGATTTGTAAATTAATCCAGGATTAAGGGATTAGGGTTTTGGTATCTATGGAATACCTAAAAGCATTGTATATATTGTATGGAGAATGGTGAAATTTGATATAATGAAAATAAGAAAGGTTTACCCGGTTGAGGGTTTCTGGTAAAAATCTCTGTGTACTCTGTGTATGAGCCATTGATTAATTTTTGTATTGATTAATAATCTATATGCATTGCTTTACTTCGTAGGTTTAAAACTTACAATATGGTGGGACGGGAAAAGTACTTCTTTATTATTAACTTCACTAAAGAAACTTACAATGATGAAGCTAGCCACTGCTCCACGAATCTGGTCCCGGGCTCCTCTTTTACTGTGCACCAACTGCTAACACACTTGTTTCTCTTCTTCATTGAAATCACAAAATGGTTGCAGAATCTTGGGCAAAGGGGAATACGAATTCAGGTAGAGTTTCTTTACTATGTTTTTCCTCCTTTCAAATGAGACCCTTACCCCTTCCTTTATAGGCTAGAAGGAGCTAGGTATTTGGTCGAATGACCGACCATGCATTGCAGAAAGGTTTAGTTAAATTAACCAAAGCTGTGTGTTCTATCAACAACTTTCCTTTTTTCGTGCTTCTGTAGGTCCATGCGGGCTGTAGTGGGTCAGCTAGCATGGAAATTGTAGATACACATGGGATGTAGTGGAGAAGGGTGCGTGAGCCTTTAAAAAAGGTATCTTTAAGAAGAGTTGTTCAGTAGTGTTTTGGAAAAGAAGGAATCTGGGATGGCCTGATGTCAGGTAAGAATATCTAGTGCAAATTAGGGTTATAACAGATGCCCCCTAATGTGTGAGGTGAGAAGAGCATCTGATGGCTGAAATACATTATCAATCTTCACCAACGTACCAAACAAGTGAGCCCAGGGACCAGAAATCGGGAGGTGCCATCTGCAAAATAACAATTGTCTCACCAAGGCGGGCATACCCATGCTCAGGATGAAATAAAATCATGGCTACCAATCAAATACACTGTAGATCCATGTCATATAACTATATAGAGTGTAGCCGTGAGAAATACGCAGCAGAGCTACATCTCAAAATAAAAAAGATATACATGTATAGTATCCATCTTCTAGAAGCTGATAAGGCATGATGGATGGAGATGAGGTCTTCAGAGCTCGGGCAACAACTTAAAAATCTTCAAAACTCGGGTAGGAGTGTAATATGAGTTTACAACTTCACTACCCAGAGGTCTTCGACGAATCGTCGAGTATTGACTAGAGGATCTTGATGATCAGACTGAAGGCTTCATTGATTTCAAACAAAGACTTGATTGGACCTTCGGGGTGGCCGGGCATGAGGACAAGAGAAAAACTGTAGAGGGGCCGACTCAGGCTTGGTAAAACTTCCCTTGGGAAATAGAACAACAAATGATGTGACTCAGGAAACATGGCATTTGACATAAGTTCACGATGCAGGAGGCAACACAAACTCTCCATATGTTTGGAAGAATAACCAAATGGAGGAGGACACAACTCTATGTAGCGAGAAAAAATTCCTAAGGTCATATTAAATCCTACAGCTTGACGAACAAACGAAAGGATGTGCTTTGTCCAAGGGAGACTCATTGTTTTTCCAAATAAAAATAAAATACTTTTCCCTTCCTCTTTTTGGGGTATATTTGATTTTTTTTGTCTTTTTCAATAATTTTGGAAAAAGAATAAAATAATGCTACATTACAAAGGATGAATCGAGTGTCGCAAACATACTAGTTCCAAGAACATGGAACACAGGGATGCTCAGGGAAAAGGGACATATGCAAGAAAAGGACACTCGGGAAAAATCCTCCAGGGGCCAAAGGTGTCAAGACGTAGAAGCAAAGTGCTACAGGGCTTACGTATAAGGCATGCTTCAGATGGTTCAGTTGAGAGCAACATGGAGCCGACATTAGGCCAAAGAAGTGGGTATGAAAATGCGATTAATAAGACACACAATGGTAACATCCTTCGATGTAAGTTTAACGAGCCTAGAGAAGGTAAACTCGACGAGTTTTCATATTTAGAGAGTCTGAAAAAATGTAAAAGGAGACTCTGATGGGGTATCTTTTTCGAAGGTAGTCTAGTCGGTTCGAAAAAGGGGTAAACTAGCACCGACAAGACGTCTATTCAAAACCATTTTAATGAGTGTGATAAAGACAAGATCACTTGATAATTTTTTCATTTTTAAGGAGTCTGAAAAAAGATTAACTATGGACTCTGTCATGAATGTTCTTCTGGACCATTTTAACGAGTGTGAAAGAATAAGGTCACTCGGTGATATTTTCAATTTTAGGGAGTCTGAAAAGAGCTTAACTATGGACATCGTGGGGGTTCCTTTTTCGTATATTTAGTCCCTCATGCTCGAAAAAGGGTTAAAATTATACCTCAGGGTACTCTTCTAGAGATTTAAGGCCTCTAGAGTATACCTTTGTTCGTACAGTTGACCATCCAGACTGAAAAAGGGGTAAACTACTGCTGGATAAACATGACTTCAAATTTCAGTTTAACGAGCGTGAAAGGCCACAAGATCGCTCGACAATATTTTCATGTTTAGAGGGTCTGAAAAGGGCTTAAAAGAAGACCCGTGGGGGCTACGACTCATGTATGAAACTGGTTCAGGTAGAGCCCACTGCTAGGCTCAGACCAAGAGTCTCTTCGATAGTCAGCTTGGGAAGTCTTCCAAAAAGGAATAAAACACAAACCACGGTGTAAGTCCTCCTGCGGTACAGAAACCATAGTCATGGATTCAAGGATAGCCTCATCTGAAGGAAATTCAAAATCTGAGAAATCATGCAAACGAGGGTCGACAGTCCCAAAGGGTGAAGTAAACTGACCATACTCCATATGACGATGGAGGTTCTGACTAGGACTGGTAGAGTCTATCAATGAAGAATCACGATCACAAGGGCTTGAGGATCTACTAACAACAAGATCAGACTCAGAAGGATACTCAAGCCCACTTGGACCAAGAGGGGGAAGCAAGGGCTCCCATGCCCCCATTGGATACATCAATGGATCAATTGTTGATTCCAAGTCTCGAGAAGGAAAACATGATTGCACAGGTTCCTACGCTAAAGCAATTGAACACCGAGGATAATATGCCACATAATTAACCCGTGGCGGGGTGGAGTCTACACGAACAATAAGAACATATAAAGGGGCAGCCTGAACTAATGCTGAATTAGGATGGTGATTATCAAATGCCAGCTGGTCAATAGTGAAAATTCTTCCATTGTGAGAGAAGTGCATTACCTGGAAGAGCACAGATACCACAACGTTCATAGCATATACATAATCACGCTCGAGAAGCATATTGAAATCTAACGGGCCTTGCACCACTATAACATCGACACGGACAATCTTCCCACCTAAAGATATAGGTAACTAAGGAAGAACCCCCAAATATTCACTAGGACATTTGTCAAAATCCAACAACTCATGCGAAGAAGACACAATCTCGGGAGATCTCAAGACTTTCCAAACCGAGGAGGATAAAATACTTGCGGAAGCTCCTTCATCCACAATACATCGATAAATGTTTGTTGAATTAACTTGAACCCTTATTTGAAAAGGTGCATAAGAAGGAAGACGAGGCTCAACAAGATCATTCCAATCAAAGGAAACCATCCTAGGTCTTGGAGGGGGTGTACTCAGAACGAGTGAAATACCCCCTTGTTATGAAAGTACTGAACTGGAAACGCTAAAAACATAGTTGGTAGACACTTCACTCCCCAAGAGAGGAGTGGGATCAACCGAAGACTGTGTCAGCGCGACCACTTTCTCAACCAATGGTTGCATAGGCTGAGAGACTACATGGTCTAAAGGAACCTCACCCCTCAAAAGAGGAGTGGGATCAGCCGATGACTGCATCAGCGTGACCACTTTCTCAACCAATGGCTGCATAGGATGAGAGACTACATGGTCTAAAGGAACTTTACCCCTCAAAAGAGGAGTGAGATCAATCGATGATTGCATCGACATGATCACTTTCTCAACCAATGGTTGAATAGGCTAAGAGACTACAAGGTCTAAAGGCACCTCACCCCTCAAAAGAGGAGTGGGATCAACCGATGACTGCATCAGTGTGACCACTTTCTCAACCAATGGTTGAATAGACTGTGAGGAAACCTCAAAAGACTCATAATCAGAAGAGCTTGCATATAGGGACCATAATATTTGTACCTCTGGAATGCCAGGGCACAAATGAGTAAGGTGATATCCCTTGCAAAGATTACAAGGGAACTTAGGCTTAGGTCCTATCCGTCTAGGTTTATCAATAGAATTAATGCCCCCAACATGACTAGTAGTGGTTGGTTGCATATATCCAACATAACTTGCAGAGGTTAGTGATGGGTTGATAACATGACTTGCAGAGGCTATAGACCTATTACTAGTATGACTAGCAGTGACTGGACTCCCCCCCCAGCATGACTTGCAGAGGGTGGGTGCGTGCCCCCAACATAACTTGCAGAGGCTGGGTGTTGGTATTCAACGTGACTTGCAGAGGTTGGTGATTTCTTCTTCCTATTATTCCTCTTTCTATTTCATTTAGACTTACGATTACTTGTAACTGTACTTTCACCAGAGGCGGGAGAAGGAGGAGGAGAAGACTTTGCTGACAAAGAAACATCAACAGGGTGCCCATGACTTAAGGTGCTTAACTGAGAAGTGTCAAGAGCATTTGGGACATCTGGAATGGTACCCAACCAAACTGATAGTCCCACATTCAACCCAGGAATGTACAAAGTGGCCATCAAAGGGACACCAACGTTTCTGAAGAAGGGAAAAACACAATAATCCCCTCGTGAAGGGGCTCCTTGGTTGGTATCATTGAGAAATTTGTCCATGAAGATCCTATGCACAGGTTCTCCCCTTGCGGGATCGTTCAAGTCTATAAAAATCTCACGCACTGACTCTGGCAAACCAGTGGTATCAAAACAACACCTATAAAGAGGCGGCTTCACGTTTCTAAGAGGAAGACTGAAAAACTCCTCATGACCAGTGGAGTGGGCGGTCTACCACCCTAGGTCAAAGACCCAAATCCATGACTGAATAACTCACTATGGAAAGCTAGGGAGCACAAAGTACACACTAGAAAAACTCCTAAAGGTAAATGAAGCAAATGACTAACTAGTTAGAAGAACAGTTACACCAACCAACACTAGAGAAACTTACCGATTTAAGTGCAACTCGAATACATAAGCACCCTCCAGGTATAATTTGCAAAGCATGGCCCGATGCTTACCCTAGGTATTGCGGTATACCCCCGCGGTCACCTGTGTAAGTCTCTAAAATAAAGGCAACTAGGTTGCCAGCTCGTGAACAATCATCAGGCGGGTACAGTCGACAGTCAGGTGGACCGCAATGAGCAGGGTATCAATCCTGAAACCTATCAAGGGTATCGAAATCAAGTGTTTCAGAAGATGAATGAGGACCTCAAACAAATTTGAGACCCACAAAGCTTCGTGGAAAATGCGATCAACGGAATCCCAAGACAAGTCCTCTATATGCATTCCCCACTACGCTTGGTCCAACTTTGGAGGGGTTATATCCACTACCTTTCCGCACACGACCTCTTGTTTAGCCCCTGTGTTAGAGGGGGGTCCTAGATAATTTCCATGTTACTAGACTTCAACACTCCTTAGCACAGACTCGTATGTTTTTTTTATAGCCTTGAAGAGTTTACTCTCCAACCTAAATCAAGGCTCTAGCCTAATCTAGTTGATGGACCCTACAAACATAAAGTCTAGTAATTTTTAATTAGCGTTCTTTTTAAGGCTTGATTTACTCAAAAGGGGTATGGTAGTGCAACTGATGTTGTTAAGACTCTTTGTGAAAAATGATGAAACTTACATGAACACTGGCAAAGAATGATTATATTTCTTATTTTTTTTCTTTTTGAAATGCTTTTAAAATTAAAAGAAAACACAACGCTATGTTAATTTCTTTTTCTTTTTCAAATAACAATGCAAATAAAATGTCAAGAAAGAAAGAGATCTAACAAACTGCTTTTTTTATTTTATATTTTCTTCCAATTAAAGCAGAAATAACAAAAGATTCTAAAAGAAACTGATGAATGCACGATAAGTTAAAAAAGTTAAAAAAGCTAGGAAACACAAAAAATATTTTAAATGAAAAAGAAAGCTATGCTGGAATACAACCTAGGCTAAAAATTCTTATGAGAGAGACCAGAAAGAAACAAGAAAAACTTGGGAAGTAAAATCTTGACAGGGAAGAGGATGATTGCCTCCTCAAAATTTTCTAGACAGACATGCAGCTGTCACTTCAATAGCCAGTGTATGCACGTGGGCTGCCCAAAGATAGGATGCGTATGGATGCATGTAGGCCCACTACAGGCCATGTGTGCCTCTGTTTCTCCTCAAAAGAAGGAAGACACATGACTAAGCTTAGGAAGGGAGTACTGGTATTGAGAACCAAAATCCCTTGAAGACACAGAAACTTACTTTGACAGAAAAAGATGCAAGGAAAACGATGATTTGAGGTTTTTACCTGACTATGGACTGTTCAATCAGAGACCTTGAAGGACCCAGAATATCCCTGAGAAGGATCACTTCTGCAGGGGAGAGGATGAATGCCTCTTCCTGAGAAGGATTTCCTGGGTTCTCAGACACACAACTAGCACTTCATCAACAGGCGTATGCATGCGTGCTGTGTGAAGGTAGGGTGCATGTACATGCATGCAAGCCTTATATAGGCTACATGTACCTCTATGACTTCCCAAAAATAAAATGAAACCAAGAAAATAAAGCAGGGAGTACTGGTATGGAAGACCAGAATCCCTACTAGCTCAGACTCTTGCAAAAACTCAAAAAAAAGGTGATGAAACCAATTTAAAACTACCAAAAAGTATCCCCCGAAAACCTGAGAGATCCCCAGTATGGTCACCAATTATGTTGTGAGTGGGAAATCCCTCTACAGACTAGCACTTAGGGTTTTAATCATGCATGCAGAAAAGACCTAAAGATTCCTACTTCTTACCATCATCCCAGACCTAATCCCGATTATTCTTAAGCAAATACACATTTAAGAAGATCAAGTGAACATACCTTATTTCCATAGTTTTGATATTGATCCCTCTTCACGCTTGGTCGCTCTTTGGCTGCAACTCTCCTCCCAAGGCTGACTTGCATTCAAAAAAGACAAACAAAGAACTCCACATGCATTTGATCTACAGATTAATGGGTTAGAGATTTAATCAACATGTACGCAACAAACAATGAAAACCTCATATGGTGGGACGGGAAAAGTACTTCTTTATTATTAACTTCACTAAAGCAACTTACAATGATGAAGATGACCACTGCTCCATGAATCTGGTCCTGGGCTCCTCTTTTACTGTGCACCAACTACTAACACACTTGCTTCTCTTCTTCGTTGAAATCACAAAATGGTTGGAGAATCTTGGGCAAAGGGGAATACGAATTTAGGTAGAGTTTCTTTATTATGTTTTTCCTCCTTTCAAATGAGACCCTTACCCCTTATTTTATAGGCTAGAAGGAGCTAGGTATTTGGTCGAATGACCAGCCATGCATGGCCGAAAGGTTTAGTTAACTTACCCAAAGCTGTGTGTTCCGTCAACAACTTTCATTTTTTTGTGCTTCTGTAAGTCCATGCAGGCTGTAGTGGGTCAACTAGCGTGGACACTGTAGATACACGTGGGATGTAGTGGAGCAGGGTGCATGGGCCTTTAAAAAAGGTATTTTTAAGAAGAGTTGTTCAGTAGTGTTTTGGCAAAGAAGGAATTTGAGATGGCCTGATGCCAGGTAAGCATGTCTAGTGAAAATTAGGGTTATAATAGATACTCATGGAATTGATGTCATTGTCCTTGAACTTCTCCATAACTGCAACGTTCCGAGGTTCCTTCTCTTTTCCTTCTTCAAACTGTGGTTCCATGATCTTTCCTTTCATGATATCCAACACTTTACTCTTGGTAAGGATGAGGTCAATCCTTGTCTTCCATGCTCTGAAGTTAGAAGCCCCTTCTAACTTGTTTTCTGACTTCATAGAGTAAGTCATGACTACTTTGATTTGGTCAACCTTTGACTTTGACCAAAAAATCAAACTTGACGTCTTAGCTTGTGAAGAGTACTAGGAGGTGCGATAGGTTAGGGTGCACTAGAATTTCTAGAAATTAGGTCAATCTCTTCACTTAAGGTGCCTTAACAATATGGTTAGGGTTTCATTGCTGCAGCAAAAACTTTGATTGCAATTGCAACTGTAACTGAGAAAAATCCTCCTAATCTATCTTCCAGCGGTTAGAATGTCCTAAGATAGTGTGGGCCCATAACTTGTTAGAAATAATAGGTGTAATCGTTTAGCCATAGACAATATAGCAACATTGTCACCCAACCATAGACCGAAGCCACCCTCGAGCACCTTAACCTTGACAGAGAGAACAATTTCAAAGAAAACCCTAGATCCAAAAGCCAATAAAGGTAGTGTAACACTCTACAGAGCTAGAATACCAAGAAGAAAGTCCAAACCATAACCAAGAGAAAGTCCAAGCCTAAAACCAAAAATACTAGTTGTAGTAGCTGTAGCTGCAACTACTCTCCAAACTTGCACACTTACTAAATTTATGCAGTTGTGAGCTGTCTGTGTCCAAATGAGCTCTGACATCTTATATTTATACTGCTCTTCCTTAGCTATCTGGGCCGACTTCTCTTTCTGGAGACTAAATAGTCAATATTAATTATTTTCTTTAGCCGACTTGTCTTCTAGGGTTATGTCCAATGCTTTAGGGTTTCTTATTACTTCCCAGAATATTCTATTCTTGTCAAGGTTACATGTGGAGGTTTAATACCTCCCGAAACTACCATAATATCAACAATGAGCTCGTGTGGTAACAAAGAATACCTTCCTAGTTAAGAGGGAGTGTTGATATTTTGATGTAACTACAGAAGATATTATTTTGTATTTGTATTGGTCAAACCTTGAGAAGGTTATTGTAATCTTATTGTATAAATTGGCTCAAAAGAAATTAATATTTTATTGTTATCTTTATTGTAAAATTCAAAATGGACCCTCTTAGGGATGCATCTTTTCAGGAGTCAAGTTATGTGTATAGATAGAGGTCGTTTTCTTCTCATTTTTTATACACACACAACTCGCCATCTCTTGTGTATTTGGAGCACAACAAAGGAGGTTTAGCACAGGAGGTCTTCATTTCTTGGGCTTTGGTATCTTGGTCTTGGTCTATTTGTGGAGAGATATAACGTGACATTGTACTGGTTTAAGGAATCTATACTAAAGAATTGGTTTCTAGGTTTTCTCCCCCACGAGGGTTTCTTGGGATATATCTTGTGTTCTGTGATTGTTTATATTTCAGTGATCCTATTACGTGTAATTATTAATGAATGTTAAAGAAGATAACTCTAACTTCTAAAATTATAACAACCCCATATTGTCACCCTGAAGTATAAGTGTAGACCAACTGTCACTACCACAATCACTACCACTGTCATTGCCAATGTCACTGTCACTGTCACTTCCTCTATCACATCAACCTGTAACCTGTCATTGTATCTAACCTGTCACTGATCAACCTGTCCAACCTGTCATTGTCACTGATACTCAACCAAATCCTCTCACATGGATCATATACCAAGAACACCTCTCAACTATATGTCCAACATCACCAACACATGCCTTTGCCAATTATGTACCAAGATCACCAACATACCATCTCAAGAATCAATCATGTACCACAACCTATACCAAACCGTGCATCAACCATGCACCTCAACCATGTCCATCAACCATGCACATCAACCATGTACCATATAATGTATCATACCATGTTCCAATCATACACATCAACCATGTACACCAACACCATACCATGTACCAATCCAAGTAAACCTCAACCAACATGTACCATGCATCCAATGATGTCCCTCAAGTCATAAACCAAAGCTCACAAACACATGCCTCAAGCATTCTCCTCAATATCACCAAGATGCAACCTCATAACACAATATACCAAGCCTCAATTATGCACCATAACATGCAACCAAACCATACACCAAGTTAACTAATGATGCTTCTAATCGATGTATCATAACATCACCAAGATGTACCATATCACATACTATCATTACCATGCATGTACCATAACATCATAACCATCCCTTTTAAGAATTACGTCTGATCCTGTAGCTGACCTGCTGTACTGTAAACTGACCTATAACTCTTCCACAGTCCTCAACAACCTAGTACCAACATCCCTTCACAACCTTTCACAAGTCCTTTTTACATATACACGACTTGCTCTTCTACATCCCACATATATCCGTGATTTTCTCCATTGCAACCCATGTACATATGCGCCCTTCTAAATTGCAACTCACAGATACCTTAGAAACCAAGGTTACTCAATATTGCTGCAACTCCAAGAATTTCACCTTCGACCTTTCTTCGTAACCTCATAAAAATGCCATCACAAACTAGCCAAAATATCACAATACTAGACCATAACAATTACAAGATAGATATTCAATTGTAAGTGTGTGAGTGTACTTTTGAGACACTCCTTGAGGTTTTTCTATACTTTTTCATAGTAACCTCTCTCCTTAATTTAGGGCTTCTAGGTTTTTCTTGTTACAACAATTTTACCCCTTTGACCAAGACTTATAACAAACTAGGGGCTTCTTGTCCACTCTTTGGGGCTTCCAACTTTACAAGGCCATATATCCCTAACCGTGAGGAACCATGTGGCGTTCCACATATCACCGAAAATGAAAAAACATGTACTATTAATCTATGATAGTATTACATGAAATTTCACTTCCTTGCATGTCCATATTCCTTAATTAAATTCGGGTCCCATAACCACACCTCTCGGGCTACATGTAGACTACATCAAATGTACCCAACTAACTCACCATCAATCTCGATCATACAAGTGTCAATCAACTATCCAACATCTCTGGACATCTCCAAGGGTTGACATCAATCTCTAAGAATTGACATCAATCTCCAAGAACACTCTCCAAGGGTTGACATCAATGAAAACCAATTGTCAAACCAATTGTCCAATGGTTTCCTAGAATCTTACGTGGCCTCCAATGTATCATTCTTTTTCGTCTATTATTTTGACATGACATCTGACATGTTATGTTGACATGTAATTCAAAACCCACAAGGATATTGGATTCACCCATCCAAACTCTCCCCATTGGGATGCCAATCTACCTTTCTTAAAGTTTTTATCGATACCCGAAACCCACAAGCCTATAAGGTTTTCCTCTTCAGTATTTCCTCGTTAAAATTCCAAGATATTTTGTTTCAATAATGTTCCCACAACTTGTATTCTGCAATCCCATCGGGATCACTTTCATAGGATCTCCCTTTCATAATTCCAATGTTGTATTTTAGCGGTCTTCCCACAATCTGAAAGCCGTAATCCTTTTGGTATTTCCCTTTTGTACTTTTCCTAAACACACTTTACCCATGAGACATTTTTCCGTAACACTATCAGGATCATTCCTCTTGCATACCTATCATGTTTTTTCTTGTGGGAATTCACTTTGGTTAATATTTCCAAACGTCCCTTCCAACATACCTTTTGGGTTTCCACTTCCCGCATGCCTATTGGGATTTAATTTTTGTATTTTACCATGAGGATTTTCCTATAAGCCTATCAAATTATCCTTTCCTGCAAACCATTCAGACATGAGAATTTCAGATTTATTATTATTATTTTAATATTGGTTTATTTCTATTGCAGGTATGGTCAAAACATTAACGTGGGCCCAACACTCTATACCTTCCCTTACTCCAAATATGAATTACATGGGGAGGATTACACAATATAAACTCTTCACAATAAAAATCCATTATGCATGTGAGATAAATCCCCAAAATCATAGATCGATTATCAAGATTTACCTAGAAAGTAGATCTACAACTATTGAGCGTTAACTTTAAAGGGCCATATCTCAAGTTCTAGATGGTCAATTCGGGTGTGAGATGGCTTGTTGTAAAGTTGGATCAATGAAGAACATTTTGGTAGAATTTATTTTCTAGGTCGACAACATAAAATCCAAAAAAATTGAGAAAATAAGAGGATGTAGTTGAACAAGGTCGAAGAAAGTTTCAAGAACTATGACTCATGGACTTCCTATAGAGAGAATTTGACTACTTAAGAGTCTGCTTAAATTTTGAATATAATGTTCATATATGCATTAATGAAGATCTATAATAAGTTTGAGTTATATAATAGGAAAAAATGAGTGGATCAAAGCAATGTAACTGTATCAATGGGGTGAAATGTCTTCCTTGTTTTATAAAGGAAGACCATTGTATGAAATAGGGATTTTTTCCCAATGTAACATCGATGATACTATTATATCATGGAATAAAGGAGAGAATGAAATTTATGAAACCATGGATGTGTTTAGTTGTGTATGGGACTATTCTACACGTGTCATTGATTTATGAGTTTCTTGAAGGGTATTTCATATGGATTATTTATGTGTTTATTATTTAAGAAAATTATTCATTTGTGGTTACTTATGTATATAGTGGTGATGTTGCAAGTGTAATATACAATTATTTATGTTTTAATCTATTGCATCATTGTTTTAAAATATTTCTATTGGCATGAAGTATTTCTGTGATCAACAATAATATTTGATACTATATCTATCATTTTAGAAAAGCTCATCTCCTCAACTAAATCACAGAGAAAGAAACCAAGGGTAGACAATTTCCTCTCAGACCCCCCAAAATGCCCCCCTTCCCACCCATGCCAAACATTTGGTGCCAACTCAGTTGTTCCAGGTTTCATGGTGGCTCCATACCTGCCATTGTGAAATTAGGGTTTGAACTTGTGCCATGGTATGATTTTCAAGGTTCGCGCCATGAAATATGACTACTATATAATGAATCTGAGTCGGTCGATTGAATTGCATATGAATATTGTACAATGACTATTAAGAGTCAGTTGTGTAATTAACTTGTTAGATATTATATATATTGTATTAAGTTGTTATATATATTAGTTGTATTACTATAAACATATGTTTTATAATTATTGTATTACTAATACATGTTGATACTAAGAGGGGGGTGAATCAGTATCAAGTACAATTTAAAAACCTTTTTCAACTTATACTTAAACCATTCAATTATATACAATGAGCAATGAACAATAGTATAAGAGTTACACCAATACACCACAATACACCATGCACAATATATGAGGAGGGTGAATCAAGATCAAGTACAATGGAATGGAATGGAGGAGGAAAGGACGAGGAGGACGGGGGGGAGAAGGACGGAGGGAAGGAGAGATCTGACCGGAGGATGAATGGATGGTGGACGGACGGATGGATGGATGGACGGATGGACGGACGAATGATCGGATCTGAAGGAAATGGAAGGGAAGGAAATGGATGGAATGGAATGGATGGATGGATGGATGGACGGAAGGAGGATGGACGCCGGAAGGATGGATGGAGGATGGAGGAGTGGATGGAGGATGGATGGAGGAATGGAATGGAAGGAATGGAATGGAATGAAAATGGAATGGACGGCATGGTAAGGAAAGGAGTGGAATGGAATGGATGGAATGGAGGAATGGAAAGGAAAGGAAGGAAAGATGGCCGGAAGGAGATACAGGATGGAGATGGATGGATGGATAGGGGATGGATGGATGGATGGAAAAAGGATGGATGATGGAAATGGAGCCGGATGGACGAGCTGAATGGATGGAAGGATGGAATGGAATGGAATGGACGGATGGAGGACGGAGGAAAGGACGGAGCCGGATGGAATGGATGGAAGGATGGAGCCCGATGGATGGATGGAAAGAGGAAGGATGGAAGGAGGAAGGAATGGAATGGAATGGAGTGGAATGGAATGGACGGAATGGAGGATGGACGGATGGACGGATGGATGGACGGACGGAGGATGGAAGTGAGGCAATGGAATGGATGGATGGATGGACGAATCGTTCTAGAAAAGTTATAGCAAAAATGGTAAGATGACCCTAAAAATAACATACCTTAGAACTACATCACCAAAAGACTTCATCCCTCCCTTGAACCGCCTCTTTTACTTCTTCTTCCTCCGGAATTAATTTTATATCAAATGAATGTACATGATATTTCTATTTTATACCATTTATGTCACTTTTAACATTAGGGTCGACCTGACACTTTCTTATTTTGTATCGCTTTTCGTGGGCCTACATGTACCTCCTCTATTTCAATTCACTTTGTCATCTTCTAAAAATTCATTCTCAACCATGAGGATCCATGTGATGTGCCAGCATACCACCAAAACAACATGATGTATAATATCCATTCATGGGTGTTGTATATGCATGTGCATTTTCTCTCATGTCCAAATACCTTTTATCAATTCCTATCCAAAACCCATGACTAGGGTTGACATCAATGACTACAATCAATCTTCCAACAATACATATATGCATATTATATAAGCCGTTATATATATATATATATATATATATATATATATATATATATATATATATATATATATATATATATATATATATATAATGACTATTAAGGGAAATGTAAATTTTTTATAAGCCTTGTGGTTTTTAATCCCATAGGGGATTTCATGAGTGAATAAGAATTATGTTACAATGTGACGTGGATGGAAAAGTGTTATCACCATTTATTTGCACACTTAGACTAAAAGACTAAGCCTTACAGATATGCACCATCATAGTCCATGTATCACTTGTCACACACACTTTCACACAATTTTACCTTGCATAATTGGTGTGATCCTGTGTGGATATCGATGGCCACCCACCTTCCAACTGGCCCAAAACAATTTTCCTCGTAATTTTGGTAATTTAATATTTTTAACAGCTTTTAACTTCCAGCCATTTTGAGGGCCTAAATGAAGGTTTTCGATCAATATTTTAAATTACATATGAAGGCTCTAATTGATCTCAAAATGACTCCTCCTCGATGATACCTTTCCAACGAGCTATCATGCAACCCAAATGGAGATCGTATGCTGTGCTATGCCCTGAAGTTGATACACCAAACTACCCAAAACTAGGTCCACAAACCAGTTGGATTTTCATCTTCTGGTGTTAGGGTTTTGGATTTATTTATGATAAAAAGGCCTTTGAGCCTCATTGTATAATCATATTCTCACATATGTGATTATCCATCACATCTCTTCTCGCAGATAAGTTGCCACCATAATAATGCAGTCTTTCACTCTCAGATTTTACATCTCTTTGTACATTTTCGCCATTAATAGAAAATTGTGTATTAACAGATCTCCAGATTTATGGTTTCATATTTGATACATTTTTGTTATATTATTGTACATCCAATATATCTCTCAGACATTTATTTATTATATATTTTCTCTATTTCCTATGCTAAAATAATCCTGACTGCTGGTAATCAAAGTAGGTCATTTTGATCTTTTTTTCAAGCAGCATGTCCTGACGAGGTCCGTGGTATAGAAAGCTTGGGCCTCAAGCTTATCTCTTGAATACAATCACTCTCTCACACCCCAAGAAACCCTCCACGGTGGAAGAAATAAAAATGATGGAGCGCATAATTTATCAATTTGTTGTTTGAGCAAGCTATCACACTGTGTAGGGACTAAATGATGGAGAATTTTCCCACATCCTTCAACACTTGCTGATAGAAAAAAGATCATATTCATAAAACAACCACTTTGGAAACACCTCTCCTTTCAAGGTACAGGTTAATTTTGATATTCTCATATTTTAAGGTCAGATAGATGTAGATGCCCTATACAAATGGTTAAATCTACTAGAAGGTTATTTCTCTGTTCACCATTTTTCCGACAGGGAAAAGATAACCTTTTCACTCCTTAAATATATCCCCCATGTCAAACATTGGTGGGAAACTTACTGGGAGCAGAGTTCCATAGAAGATTCTGGAATATATGGGGCCGATCCCACTTGATATTTTTTTGTGGACACGGTAAAGGAAGAGTATTACCCTGTTGGCAACTATGAGGACCAATGTATGAGATGGACCACACTACGGAAAGAGAGGGACCAAGAAGTTCCAAAGTTCACCAGTACCTTCCATACCTTGTGCACCAAGCTGGGTATCAAAGACTTCAAACGACATTTGGTTCTGAAATACCATGGGGATCTACACAGATACATCCAAACTGAAATGGATTTTCTGAACATCTCATCACTCAGTGCTGCTTATTGATATGCTGTTAAAATCGAGTAGAAATTTAAGCACCATAATAAACGAGAGTTCAGGTCTGAAAATATGCAACAACCAAAGTATGATAAAGACGACCCTAACAAACAGTCTCCAGAAAACCAGTCCAAGCCACATGAAAAAAAGGGTCACGGGAAGACGAAGAAGGACACCAGAAAATTGTGCGATTTCCACAAAAGATCCTTGCACAACATTGATGAATGTCGCTCAAAATAGTCATTGGTGGCCGAGATCAAAGACAAGGAGTTGAACCCTAATTTAAAATCTGATTCTGAAAATACTGGTAAAAGATAGATCATCGACGAAGACCCCATTGCTATTGTCGCGACCACAACAATTCAACCAGAAGAACCAACATATTTTGAAGAGGGGGAGCACCTTTTTCATTCATAGATGTGGGTAAAGGGGACCCCACTGCATTTTATTGTTGATAGTAAAATCCAGAAGAACCTCATCTCAACAGAGGTCATCAAACAATTGGGATTGTCGACAACACCACACCCGCAACCATACAACATCGGGTGGATTCGCCAGGGACGAGATCTCCGTGTCAACCAACAGTGCTGATTGTCATATGACATCTAGCCCTTCAATGATGAGGTATTACGTGATGTTTCCCCACTATATGTCTGTGATGTTCTCTTGGGCCAACCATATATGTGGAAGCGTCATGCTATTTATGAGTCTCGACCCCGTAGGGTCATTGTTTCTCTGGGGGTTCATCTCTACAGAATAGCAGAGGTAGTTCCGACTATTGTCCCACCTAAAAAGAGCCGAAAGGTAGTATCTCATACTAAAAAATTCAACTTCTTCACAATTTGTTCAAAAGGTGAGCAGAAGGATACTACAACCACTATAGCCTCGACCCAAGCACCTTCTATCCAACATAAGCAGGTCGATAAGATTGAAACAAAGTGTAAATATTCCTTCTGCACACATGCATCTCATGTATTTAGACTGGTTAAAAATTTCCAACCATTCCAGCCACAGGGTCGTGACAACCTTCAACAAGCTAAGAAGCTCAACTTCTCCAATAAGGAAAGCAACTCACCAAGATGCAGATTGAACAAACGCTTTTCCCTCTCCCTCGGGCACTCAATGCAATTTAGACCATTTCTTCCTAAGGAGGGAGGATTGATCCAAGTGGATATCGATGGCCACCCACCTTCTCCAACTGGCTCAAAACATTTTTCTGGCAATTTTGGTAATTTACTATTTTTAGCAGTTTTTAACTTTCGGGGCCATTTTGAGGGCCTAAATGAAGGTTTTTCAGAATTGAGCTTCTCAATGATAGATGAAGTCTTGGATTGATCTATCAAAATGAATCTCCTCAATGATACCTTTCCAATGAGCTATCATGCACCTGAAATGGAGATCGTATGCCAAAGTTACGGTCCCTGGAAGTTGATACACCAAACTACCCAAAACGGGGTCCACAAAACTGTTGGCTTTTCATCTTCTAGGGTTAGGGTTTTGGATTTTATTTATGATAAAAATGCCTTTGTAGCCTCATTGTATAATCATCTTCTCACGAATGTGAGTAGCCATCACATCTCTTCTCAAAGATAAGCTGCCACCATTCTAGGGAGTCTTTCACTCTGTATTTTTACAGTCTTTGTACATTTTTGCTCATTAATAGAAAATTGTGTATTAATGTATCTCCGTGTTTATGATTGCATCTCTAATACATTTATGTTATATTATTGGATATCCAAGATATATATGTACATTGATTTATTATATCTCCGCTCTCATTTCGTGCTGAAAATAATCCGGATCATTAGGAAAACCCCTGTTTCCTAAGTTATTTCACTTAATTAAAGCCATAATCCCATTTTATCCATTTTCCCCTCTTTATTTTATTTAAATTAAAGGTAAAAATCAATAAGTGGATAACAATTGATTTGGTTAAATACAATATTTTATTATTTTGAACATGTCAATGATCACCACTATTTTTCCTATAAAATAAAGAGTGCCATTTCCATATGATTTTCCCATGAGAGTACAAATATGCTGCTGAAATTTCAATTGACCTTTTAGCTTCATCTCACAATAGCTACTTTCAACTAAGAGAAGAATCTAACCAATTCTACCACACATTCGAGAAAGAAAGAAGAACCCTCCCATGAGGGTCCACCAAGAGATATTTTCCTTCATCAATATCTTCAAAGGTGTATCTAATTTGTACTTTGGTTATTGGGAATTATAGATCATCTTGATTCTTTACATATTTTTGTTATTTAGGTAAATTTTTTTTATTGCATGGATTTTCTATTTCTGAATAGCAAAGATCTGAAGAAATTTAATTAAAAGAGAACTAAGGTTTCTTGTGTTCTCACCCACTTTTATCTGTAGCTTTGACACAACCACAAAGTTTGCATATCTACTCACCCTTGCCACATATTTGCACCAACAGAATGGCGACTATACTGGGGATCGAAGTTTTTCTCATGATCCTTGGTTGTGGATGTGTGGTACACATTTTTTCTCAAAATTTAATAGGGTTTAATTGAGTTTTTTTTGGGATTTTACCTTCTTGATTTTTTTTTTTTATGTTTAGTAGGTTACAGGTCCCGTAAATCCACTCAAAAAACCCTTGGATTCGAGGCCACAACTCTTCTCTGGAAGTTTTTTCCCAATGCACCTTTTGGCCCCTTTTCTACCACTAGTCAACATGGTTTTTGGCCCCTTTTCTACCACGGGTCAACGGAATTTTTGGCCTCTTTTCTACCATTGATTAACGCTCTTTTTGGCCCTTTATATGCTATTGGTGAATGCAAAAACTTGGTAGTTTTCTGCCACTACTCAACACATGTTTTGGGAATTTTTCTACCACCGGTCAATGTAGGACTTAAGCCTTTTAGCACCACTACTCAACACACATTTCCAAGTTTTTCCTGCACTAATCAAATTTTGATTTTTTTTTTCACTTTCAGTGTTTTATTTTCTCACAGTAAGTGTTGTTTAGGGCTTGCGTTTACCATTAATTTGATGGTTTATTGAGTGGTTTAAAATCCCTAACCAAACCCTAGGAATTGAGGAGCAACCCCTAGGGTGTTTTGATCCCTTTTCCTCAAGCGGTTTCTTGATGGTTTGGCTCCTTTTTTGCTGTTGAAAATAGGCTATAACTGTACCACTTCATTGTTGTCCTTCACCTTAGTTTCTTTTCTTAATTTTCATACCATTAAGTGAATCCAAAAGAACAAAAACATATAGGGCATGGAATTAGGTTTGGTTTAATTGCACTTAGTTATTTGCTGTTTTCTACAACCACTGGTTGACATCATATTGTGTAAGGTACCAGGTCTATTATATTAGCAGCGAAGAGAAATAATGAAGAAAATAACACCGAGATACCAATAGAATATGAAAATACTACAAAGATAACAGTGGAACAACAAATTATATGGAACAACAACACTAGAATTATACCTTTATTGATAGGAAACAAGGTTCACTTGCCTCTTCGAGGGGGAAACCTCATATAGAGAAAAGATCTATTACAATAATTCTTCAAAACTAATCTTCTCATACCCTCTAGTACTATTTATACTAAATCTATCTATCCAAAAGAACAATCTAGAGGAAGATCCTTCTAGAAGCGAAAGCTTCTATTAGGTTTTCTTACATTTGACTTATTCCTCCTTATTTCTAGGCCTTATTAATATTGAAATTTATTACATGGAAACATATTTTTCTACCCACTTGAGGGGTTAGGTAGGTTAGGTCCCTAACATGCCCTCCCCCTTAAAATTAGTCTTGTCCTCAAGGCTTGAGATGAGGAAATTACTGCAGAATGTTAGTTGTCTTCTAGGTGGCATATGCTGGACTTGTATATTTCCACCATACTAACACTTCCTTGATGGTGTGCCGAAGAAAACGACACTCACACTGGTCCAAAATGGCTTGTGGATGCAACCATATGGATCCTTCTTCATCCAATTCAGGAAGGATTGTTTGATTTTGGAACTTATTTCCAATCACCTTCTTTAAGCAGGAGACATGAAAAACATGATGGAGCTTAGAAGAACCAGGAAAATATAACTGATAGGCCACCTGTCCCATGCTCTTGAGAACTGTATAAGGACCATAAAATTTGGGCGCTAGTTTATGAAAATGTTCGACCTTGAGTGAATTTTTCTTATAAGGTTGTAGTGAAAGAAATACTTGGTCTCCTTCAAAAAAATGATTTTCTGAGCGACCTTGATCGACTTGTTTCTTCATGCGATTCTGATCCATGACCAAATTCTCTTTGAGGGTACGAAGAATAGTTTCTGGAACTGTAAGAATTTGGTCAACTGCCTGGACCTTCGAGAAACCTGGTATGTAGGAGAGAACAGAAGGTGGATTTTGTCCATATACTGCTTCAAAAGGAGTTGTGCAAGTAGCTGTATTGTAAGAAGTGTTGTACCACCATTCAACTAATGGTAACCATTGAGCCCATTTATTTTTCCTTTTAGAGGAAAAACACCTCAAATAAGTCTCCAAACACTTGTTGAAAAATTTAGTTTGAACAATAGTCTGGGGATGATAGGCGGTGCTGAGATGCAATTGGGTGCCTTGTAGCCTAAACAGTTCTTGCCAAAAATTGTTGGTGAAATTGGGATCTCGATAAAAAATGATAAAATGAGGCATGCAACAAGGAAGGCTGGGTCCTACGTGACAGGGGCACATTAAGGCTATAGGACCCAACCTTCCCACAACTATAGCCTTTATCACAACCGCCCCCGAGGGCACTGTAGTTGTCTACATCAACACACAGTTTTAGTTACTATGCAACACCCTTCCTTTTTGAGTTACATGACATGAGCATGGGGCATGCCCACCTCATTTGTACACAATTTATTTTTACACACCTTATGGAAGGTTGGGTCCTATGTGACAGGGGCACATGAAGGCGCCGTTGTATGGCAGACATGCATGAATTCGTGCATGCCTGTGTGATGAACAGGCGCGCATGTGTACGCGCCTATGGGGTGAATAGGTGCGCATGTGTGCGTGCATGTGGGTTTGAACAAGCGCGTATGTGTGTGCGCCTGAGCGGTAAACAACTGTGCCTTGGAGGCAAGGCTGATGGGTGCAAAAACTCATCTTTTTGGAGATTTTCATGTGTTTTATGTTCGAGATGGATGATCTAGGACTGTATTATGTGGTTGCAGGCGATCATTGGGACGATGTCGGTCCACTAGTGAGAGTGGGACTGGTCATAGCTGGGGAGGCCGTGACTATTGAGGAGCCGACGGTTCATGCCACTTTGGTAGCCTGTGGGCTGCTGAAGTTCTTCAAGTGCCCTTTGATATGGGCTCAGGAGTATCTTCTTTAGTTTTTGATTCAGATGTGGAGTCCAGATCTACATTGTTTTATGGTGCGGGGAGAGCAACTAGCCTTCACTGCGGTGGAGGATGTGTACTTTTTGACTGGGCTCCATTTTTGGGGAATGCCCCTACCGGTGGAGCCTATGTTACCTGGGGATGTGCAGTTAGCTACCTTGGGCCGAAGGTATTGTTCGAGGGAGAAATTCATGTTAGGGTCCGTAGTGAGTATCGGGGCTATGGATGTTTTAGTTCATCGTTGTGTGGCAACAATGATTGTGAGGGTATATGGGTCCCTCGCGACTCAGCGGATCAATGGTGGTCAGTTGAGGATTATGGGGAGGACACTGGCCAGAGAGCATTTTTCCTGGGGTTTGATGCTGCATGCTAAGATGGTAGGGCAGTTTGACAGGTGTCGGACTGTGGACTTAGGGGAGTTTTCCTTTGGGTCCATCTTGGTGGCTTGGTTTTTGGAGAGGGTGCTGATGTTGCACCCTAGGGTGTTATTGGGCGCACTTGGTGCGCGAGAGCCGCGACTGAGGCAGTGGTCGACGATTTTTATTCGTCACGGTGGTGGTGAGGGTGGCCATTTTTTCACGGCCGAGGCTGCACAGGTGTGGCGGCAGATGCCACATATCATACTGCATTATCCATACTGTGGGGTTGACTTCCGGGGTGATCCAGATATGGTCTTACCTCCAGGGGAGGTGTTCGACCATTGAGGTATGTTTGTGATTTTGATATGTTGATTTTTGAGATAGTATGACATGTGTATTATGTATAGATGCTGATACTATCGTTTGGTTGTTTGTATGTGTAGATGTGGGACCTCGTGGGCATGAGTTTGAGTTGATGAGAGCGCCAGCTCGTCAGGAGCCAGTGAGACCACT
>SNQJ01S0011814.1:190870-204330 GCA_010110895.2 Picea sitchensis | reverse complement strand
CATTATTCTTTTATGAAGATTGATTTGATTATTGAATGTAAGATTGGTTCATTGGCGAGAGATCTCATGTGCTGTTGTGCTATTCAACTCTTCACTTGTTGTATCTGCTTTTCCTTCTTGTAGTTCTCCATTTCTGTATTAATTCCATTTACGCAATTTCCCATTCTTAGAGTAATTTCATTTATGCAACTAGATTAATTCAATTCCAAGTCGTGTGTTAGATTAATGATTCTATTTCAGTCGTGTGTTAGATTAAAGATTCAATTTCAGTCATAGCTTAAACATTAGATTAGATTAGTCCCACTTCAATCTTGCATATACTTTGCGTGTGCTTCGTCAGTTTACGACCCCCGGGTTGACAAATTAGATAAGTTGGGTAAATACTACAATGCAATTAATTCAACATTAGTTTGACGGAATGTAACGAATGCTGTTCCTTTTGTTCCGATTGCTGTTCCTTTTGCAGGTCGTGTTGTTCCTTTGAATAGAACAACTGTCGTTCCCTTTATGATTGTTGTTCCTTTACAGGTGTTGCATATCTGGAGGCTGGGTATTTAAAATGAAAGGTAAGAACCTATTTAGGCGACAAGTAAAACGCTTGTGCCAACACCTACCTTTGGTTGATGCATAGAGGTTTCTTTTAGGACATCTTTAGAGCCCAACAGGCCCAGTAAGACAAAGAAAGAAAAAACGACGAAGAAGACTGAAGAAGTCCAGGATGTTGACAACCTATCTGTAAGGACAGCTTACATTACACCAGATGAAGAAGGTGATACATAAACTCAGAAAGTCGAAGTACCACCACCTAGGGACGAAGAAGAATCATCGAAGAAAAGGAAGGTCTCACCTCTGAAATCTTCCTCCAGAAAGAAATCCAGAACCCCTGTAACCAATATGAGAACTACCCTCACATTGGATGTCTTTGATTTCATTGTTGCAGTGGTCAATGATGCTTCAAAGGAAATCATAGAGAAGTAGGAGGTGAAGCAGGAACAAATGTATAGCCAAATTGAGATCGTGCTCCAAGGAGTACAACAAGCACTCCAGTCTAGCCGAGCAATCTCTACTGCACCTTTTCTAGAAGGAACAATAGAAGCGAGACATGAATCAGTTCAGCTCCGCAAGATTTCTGATGCAGTCGAAGTACGCCTTCGACATGCTTAGGAAGAAAAAATGCAGGCCACCCATGCCCTAAAGAAAGAACATGAGGGAATTATTGAACAACGCCAAGCCGCACAACAAGAGAAGAATGCTCTCCAAGCAAAATTTGAAGAAGATAGAGTGAAGATCCAAAAAGAGAAAGAGCAACTGCTCACAAAGCAGATAGGAATTGAAGAAGTAGTCAATAGAGAATTTCTCTCTTTGAACGACTTAGAGCAGAAGGTCGAAGGGCCCATAGAGCGCCAAGTGATGAAGCTGGCTGATGTTATTCAACAACTTCAACAAAGGGTCGTGGAATTAGAGCTTCAGGCAATACCACAGACTCCGCAAGAAGTGAGCCACCAACGAGAGTTGAATGCTCAAAGTGCAGTCGAGAGGATTAAAACACTTGCTGCAGAATGTAAACAACTAAGTAGCAGAAGAACACAGATATATGAACAACTATCTGAAGACCTAGAGTTGAAGAAAATGGAGTCCCAATTCCAGGAAGCAAAGAAACACGTAGATACAATACAGGCGTAGCTCAAGCTCCTGTCACCCATCGAGAGGATGAAGAGATCCGAGGAACAATACACTTCCCAGCAACTCGTTCTTACCATGCAGAAAAGAGTGATGGAAGTCACCCAAAAACTTTATCTAAAGCAAGAGGCGACATACCTACTGTTTGAAGAAATTGAAGGCCAAGGAACACTACTAGAACAAGTAGTTGTTACAATCGAGAAACAACTGGAAGGACTTATTAGTGAAGCGGTTGTTCAGGAATTCGCTGGGCAAGAAGTAGTAGCACAGAGACAAGTTGAAGCATCTCGAGCCAAGCTCGAGACCTTTGAGGCAAACTTACCTAGACCTGAGTGAATCGAGACGAGTCACAGGTGAGTGTTGGGGGCCTGCTGGCCCTTGACCAAGTTTTGAGGAGAGCTTGGTCATATTTGACCGTTTTTGGGACTTCGAAAGCTTATCAAAGATGGAGTGCAACGGGAAGCGGAAATCATGGAAGCTAGGCCCCTTTTTGGGTTTTTGGGGATAATGTAATGGGATTGGGATGTCGACCCATGGGTTTACCCATGTTTAGGCCTATTTTGTATGTATATATAGATGTATAGGCCATATAGAGGAGTAGTGGATGATATATCTATTTGATGTAAGCTAAGTTCCAAGGGTTGAATCTATGTGATCAAGGCTTTGTGCATTTTGTGTAAGACTTGCAAAGCTGAGTGCAAGTCCCTGTAAGAGACTGTAGAAGGATTTGTACTGTAGTGCAAGGAAGAAGGATCTAGCGAGTTGTGCAGATATTCTATCCTATGCGAAGAGGGATTCAGATGGCTCTGTGCTGTAACCTTATTAACTGAAGATAATAAAGAAGAAGACTTTGTGGATGTAGCCCCAGGGTGGGGGTGAATCATGGTAAATATGTGTGTTATGCTCTGTGCCTTGACTTGATGTGCTTGTCTCTTCCTTTGCTAAGTGATTTGATGTGTTTATATAGATATATTTTTTCTTTGTGCCTATGAGATATGAATGAATATTAGATCTGGTAGGTAAGATGCTTAGTGCTTGATCTACTGAATCTAATCTATCTCGTTGTGGCTAAGTGCTGAATTATCTTAGATCTAAGTACATACTGCGATGCTCTGTGTTATCTGCGAAGTATCATAAGGGTTGAATATTGATGAATAATCTATTCTAGGTGATTACTAAGTGTTATAATCGCAGATCTGTGTCCCAGCTAAGGTTGCAGATACCTGAGTCTTGCAACTACCCCTGCCTCTACCTCGGGTGAGACTTCATTTGCTTCGCAGGTGTTGCCGAAAGGGCCGGTAGCTAGGGTTTTGTTGGTGCACTATTGTAGCATTGAACCCTTGTTCTTCCTCTGTGCTAACAAGGGTATGATAACTCACCCAAAACATCCAACCGTTTACTACAAGAATAAAAATAATGAGAATGTTTTCCCTGCTATAAAATTGTTTCGGTTATTGCAAAAAGGGTTTAGATATAAACAGATTCCACTGCGGGGACTTGAACCTGGGTCTCTCTAGTGAGAGCCGATCAGTCAGACTACATAATATGGCATTATAATCCAAATTTAATCTTAGTTATTTCCTTGTTGAGATTCACCCTCACCGACCGCTAGTAAAGGTAATTTTCTAATTCTTAGAATCTTGGTTGTTGTGCCCAGATTTTTATACCCCGTAATAATTACCAGAGATTGTAAGGCATTGCACTACGATTTAATTAACTACACCGAGACTTAACGAATCACACAGATATCTCTACTATTAGGGGTTAGCGCTGGCAGGTAGTAAATTAGGAATGTTTTATGTAATGGCTTGGGCAACTGAAATTATGGCAGGGGACCCACTATTGTGGTTAAACCGTGTAGATCAGTTGTTGGTTTTACAGTTAAGGTATTATTATGAACAATGTGGTATCGCTTGCTAACTTAATCTTACAACAATTTAGAAATTTTTTAGGTTGCAACTATCATAATGGTTTACTTTTATTAATGTCATCACATGTGTTATCACGTATTACTTTTGTTAATGGTTAGGAATATTTACTTTTATTAATGTGTCATCGCTGGGATAGTTCACTCATTTTCACTTAATCATAATGGTTTAACAGATAATGGTTTATGGTTTATTTGTGTAATAGTTTAATGTCTTGCGCAAGATTAATGGTTGAGGGTGTAATAGTTTTATTAGCTGAATTGATTAATAGTTTAACCGTTAATTGGTTACTGTGTGCCTTGTGCCTTAAATTGAATTGTAAATAGTGGTTGGTCATAGTTGTTACACTACATATGATTGTCTTGTAGTAAAACAAGAAATCCTTCGGTTAGTTGCGCAATTTAAATTTGAATGATGTAACCTTGCGTCTTGTTGACTTATTGATTGGGTGCTTGGGCATAATCTTCATGTATTTATTAACAATAAATTCGGTCTCCTAGTGCATGGGATTTTTCTTGGGTTAAAGGTATATATATGTTATGTTGGGCCATGGCTACTATCACACCTATCACCATGTGACGACATGATTCCTGATGAGGGGATCATTGCATGCCCTGATTGATGGATGCGAATGATAACCTGGCCAGAGTCTTGTGCCTCCCGATGTGGGCGTATTGTTCATTGTAATTGATGTTGGTACTTGGTTCTGTAATGCCTTAATGTGATTGATTTGCTCTCCACAGAGGTTTCTAGTTACTGGTCGTTGAAGTCGTTGTGTCAGGATTGATTGATGTTGTCTTTTAGCTTAGTAGGCGTGATCTTGCATTTGACGAGAGGGATGTAGACACCTCCTTGTTCCCCAGAACATTCACTAGAATTGAGACCTTAAATGGTCAAAATCGTTGGGAACCTGGGCTTGAGCGTTTCTTATGTGTCTTGGAGGTCCTAACCTTGCAGGGTAGGATGAGAAGGTAGTTGTTTTGATTTTTTGTCTATTGATTATCGCATATTTCATCCAGTTGCATGATATGCTAGTATGATGGGTCGTTGTTATCTGTTTCTTGAATTGCGTACGTTGTGTTCGTCATCAATTTGTGTTGATTAATTGTTGTCATTGTTACTTTCCTTCTTAATTTTTTTTTCTCTTTCTTTGCGTCGCATGTACTCGTAACGACAGGGGTTGTTACACTTTGTTTCTTGCATGACCAAACCAACGGTTCATTGTTGAAGTGAAACACATAGCTAGAGGTGGAATTTCGATCATCAATGTCATGTGCCATATGGAGCTAGTGAAGCCAACTAACGAGTTTGAACTTTGAAAATATTTGATACTAAAATGAGAGGTACCCTTGAGATAACAAACAATTATTTTGATAGTTTTCCATTGAATTTATTGAGTATCCCACATAAACTGAGAAACCACACTAACAACAAAAGAGACATCACATCGACTGCGAGTGAGATAAATAAGGCTCCCAACCACTTGTCAATAAAGAGTCCAATTGACTTTGGGAGTCGAACATATTTTAGTCAGCATAACTCCAAACTGAAAGGGAGTAGCACATGACTTATAGTCGAACATCTAAAAATGATGCAATAGATCCATTACATATTTAAAATGAGAGATAAATAAACCATTAAGATATGTAAAACTTGAAGACTGAGAAAATAATGTAGAAGGACAAGGTCTTTCATATCAAAAGTGTTAGCAAGTCGTTTCTTCAATTTAAGAATGTGATCAATATTATTGCCAGTTATGACCAAGTCATCAATATAGACAACAAAAATTAAGGTATCACCATGAGTATGTAATACATAGAGATTGTGGTAAGATTCACAATGTTTGAAACCAAGATGGAGAAATAAACTATTGATCTTAGCATACCAAGCCTTGGGAGCCTATTTCAAGCCATAAAGAGACTTATGTAATCGATAAACAAGATTGGAATCTGCCACAAAAGCAAGGTGTTGTTCCATAAAAATTTCTTTAGATAAGTTTCCATAAAATAAGGCACTTTTGACATCCATCAGGTGAATATAATAGCTAAAGTGAGAAGCAAGGGAAAGAATCAGTTGAACATAATTCATCTTTGCAACAAGAGAAAAGGTCTCAGTGTAGTCGATGCCTTCTTGTTGAGAAAATCCTTTCACGACCAAGCGAGATTTATGATGCTCAACAACACCTTCATAGTTAAATTTGGTCTTATAGACCAATCAACATTTCACAATGTTCTTCCCTTGAGGTCGAGGAATTAAATCCCAAGTATGATTCTTGAAAAGAGAATTCATATCATCTTTCATAGATTATTCCAATTCAGGTTGTCCTTGTGCATATAAGTAAGAGACATGATCATAAGTCTCAAGAACATGAACCATCAACACAACACTAGCCTGATGTTTGTGATTGTGAGTTTGGTGGCCTGAAGAGACATGCCGAACATCATGTCCAACAACGCCAATCATTTTAGTAACCCATCGAGGTAAGCATGAAAAGGGTGAGATGATACTTTCTACAAAAGGTCAATCATATGAAGGAATGATTTAAATCGAAGAAGATGGAGGCCTAGTCGAAAAAAAGATCGAATGAATTTTTGATTCGGGAACAAAGGTTGACAATCTAGTTGAAATAGGAACAGACTTTGACTACCTAGTTGAAATGCTAAAAAAAGGAACAAAAAAATTAGAGTCGAAAACAACTTCGAAGGAATCATCCCGTAAGAATCTAGAGGAAGTTTTCATAAAAAAATACATTTATTTTGATAATGATCTATTGTTTGACAGGGTCAAACAATCGGTAGGATTTGTATTCTTTTGAGTTTCCCATCATGATGCAAGCATGACTCTTTGCATCCATTTTCTTCTTGCAATCATTTGGAACATGAGCCCAATAAACACAAATGAACAACATGAGGTGACTGATTGGGGGCTTCTTTCCACACCATTTTTCGACTGGAGTCATAGAACTGACAACTCTAGTCGGAATACAGTGCATGAGATAATTGGCATAGTAAACAGTTTCAGCCCAAAAACGAGTTGGCATATTTTTGGCCTGTAAAAGACAATGAGCCATTTTGACCAGTGTTTAGTTCTTTATTTCTGTGACACCATTCTATTGAGGAGTATGAGGAACCGACCTCTACCAGACAATACCAAATTGAGCAAGGTATTATTCAAACTATAAATTCACATAATCTCTACCATTATCGTATCTCAAGCACTTGATAGATCGACTACATTTCTTCTCAGTCAATTCCTTGAATTCCTTGAACTTTTCAAAGACAAGACTCTTATCTTTTAAGAAATGGACCCAAGTAAATATAGAGAGATAAAAAATAAAGGTAAAAATATACTTTGCACCTACTAAGGAGGGTTGATTGATACAAAAAAAATCCCTGTGAATGAGCTCAAGTGGATTATGTGCTTGTCACACTTTTCTAGAGTCAAAAGGGGTCTGATGATGCTTTCTTAGCACACATCCTCTACAAACGAAATTAGGTGGAAGAACTTTGGGAAGGCCAACAACCATATTCTGCGTGGCCATTGACTTCAGACTTTGAAAATTAAGATGTCCAAGTTGTTCATGCCAAATTCAACTACATTCATTAGTGTGAGCAATAAGAGCATCGATCTAGGATCATGTCAACGGAGGTCACATAAATTTCACATTCCATCCTTCAAGTTGAGAAAACCTTCAATGAAAATTGAATTCAATTCTTCAAATCCTTAATGAAGAACTGATCTGGCCAGAACTCAACAATCTTACTTATTTGTGTTAGTTGAGAAACTGATAAAAAATTTGTACTCAGTTTTGTTACATGATAGATGTCGACAATATTACCATGTCAACAGGGAACATCACTTTGATCAACAATGTCAAGAGAAAAATCATCAACAACATAGACCTTCCTCTTGAAAACTTTATCTAGGTAAGAGAATAGAGAAGCATCCTTTGACATATGATGAATGTACCCAGAATTGAATACCCACTCATGCTACACTGTATGAGTAAACAATGCTTGAGAAGTTTTGACTTGGAATGTAAAGTTGTTGGTCAATCAACAAACAACTAACATGTCTACTTTGAGCTTCTTAACCTTCACCTCTGGGTTGTCCTTCTTCTTCTAGCATAATGTTTCAACATGTTTGATCTTTCCATAGTACAAACATGGTTTCTTCTTTTGATTCTTCTAGGTGGATGTCGAATCATAAGTCTTCTCTTTAGTTTTATGGTCGATACATTCTTGTCTACGTACAAGAGCATAAGAATGTCCTCTTTCCATGTAATTCATCTTTTCATTTCCCTTAAGCAAGTGAGCTTGTTGTTTGCTATGATCAAGATTTCCTTCATCAAGAAAATTGTGTTGATCATTAATTAGTGAGCCACAAAAGTATCAAAGGTATAATCCTTACCATATTCTTTGTGTGCCTACCAATTGGTATGGAACATGGAACACAAAAAATTTAAGGGTGTTCTCAGATTCACCAGGACCAACTCGATGAGTGTTCCATATTTCTTATGATAATTCTTCGCACATTTTCCCAATTTGAATTGCAGTTCCTTAACATGTTCCAAATAGTCCTCAATCCTTTCAAAGCAATGAAGATCAAGAGAGATCAACTCTTTCTCCAACTGCATAGCTTAGATTTCATTGAATTTTTCGAACAAAGACTTCATCTTCTTCTAGACTTCATGAGGATAGTCAATCCCTATTGTATGAAAGAAAATATCCCAAGAGATATTATTTGTGATGACCCCAACAGCCACATCTTCTTCCCATCATTGAAAAATTTACTTGGTCATCATGCAGATGTGGAATTGCGACCTTCGTATATTTATAGAGCCCTTTTCTCTTCAACAAAGTCTCCATTTTAGGTGTCCAAACAACATAATTGATCCCATTCAAAACAACATGATCAATATTGGAAGAAATATTTGATATTTGACATATATGATAATTCGAATAGGTTGTAGTCGAAAAATCAATAACCTAGAGTCAATCACTATAAGATTCAAATCAACAAGATTTGTAGGGAACAAGCAAATTCACAACTAGTTGTTTTGATACCATGTTGGGGATTGGGTGTAACACTAAATGAAGCAATAACAAAATATGTAGAATGAATGAAGAGAATTAACTTCAAAGAATATCAGTGGTGTCTATAGGCACCATTACAACACTTAAGCACACTGCATTGTGATCGGAACACCAAATTACATCATTGAACACACAACACATTATATTAGATAAACCCATAGGGCCCTTTATTTATAGTTTATGGATCTAACCAATTTCCTTGAAATTGGGATGATCTTATCCACATAGAAATGTTGGTAGTTGGAATGGATCCTGATAAATATGCATTGTTACATTGGCTAGTCATATTACGAAGTTGACCCGACCATTCAGTCGTCCAACAAATAGTAGACGACTCATTTGGTCGATCTACAGACTGACTATCTATATCTACTAGTCGATTATCCAACCGATCATCTAGTCGACCACTCGACTAACTATCTCCAACTACTACTTGACTAACCAAGTAATTTTCTACGGAAGGAGTGGGATGAACCATCATAACTTGAGGTTCCAACACGTATACAATGGTTTTAGTGTCTCTATTGATGAGGGATGGGATGGGTTTTGGTGCATTGGAGGGGAAAACCATTATATATTGAGGTGGTCAATTTGGTTTTATAGGACCAATCTTTACTCTTTTTTAATTTAGAGGTAAGGTTTGTGGGATGTAGGGGTGATGTTGGGAGTCACTCTCTTTGGCATGTTGTCAACTCTTAGCTCTTATCTTGTGGTAATTTGAAGGGATAGAGTTTGTTATAAACAATGGATGAGCATCAAGTAGAGGGGAAACTAGTAGTTGCAGGTAGCAAAACCAATGCAAGAAAAATGGGTAGACTATGAGAATGAAAAATTCCTAGTGAAGGATCCCCTCCCAACAAAAAAACTAGAGCCAAAACAAAGCCAATGAAAGATAAAAAGAGACACAATAGAAGGTTCCCAACTACAGTGAAGGAGGAGGTAGAACATATTGAAAAATTGGCTAGGGAGAAGCATGGAAATACCTCCTCTAATGACATTGATATAGAGATTTTAATTGGATTCTAGAAACTAATTTTTCATGCGTTAGAGTTACTAAATATTGGAACAAAAAATCCTTCATTTCTTAGGTAGTTGAAGAACAAGGTGTGTAACAATAAGACATCTTGGACAAAGTGGACTTCTTGGGCAAAAAATATGAAGCATTATTTAATGAAACTTAGGAAATTGAAGCTATGTCAGAGGATTAGAATCAGATGACTAAACACAAGAAATGGAGGCTCAAGAACGCACAAAGATAGTCTATTTTTATGTACAATCAACCTTACAGGGTGAGGATTAATAACCTCGCCACTTAGTATAAGTCCTTTTTGTTTAATATTTTACGTTAATCATTAGGATGGGGATTTCTTTTGTTCACTTTCATAAAAAATACAGTTGGATATCAATTTTTTGGTCTCAAGAATAGATTTTGTTATTTTTATAATATTATATCTAGGTATTCTAGGTTGTGTTAGTATCATGGATTTGTTTTTTAATAGTGTTGAACCTCACAAGTAGAACCACTAGATGTTTGATATATAGCTTAGAAAGCATGTACTTTATTGGATATTAATTAATGAACGAGTAGTTAAATTACAAAAATAACCTTGAATGATGGTCAAGGGTTTATGATAAATAACTAATATTCCTTAAGATTCACAAACTTGGTACCTACAATGATGAAAGAAGTAGCTTGGTTATAAGTCTTGATGATAAATAATGAAGTTGTTAATTAATCCCACAAATTTACAATTTTTCACATTGATGCAGCTTAACAAAAGGATTTGGAAATTTTAAAGTGATTATTATGATAGGTGTTTCAATATGAGATAGATAATGCATCAACAACTAGCTATGAATCACAATCACATGAGAGTTTTACATGATCAACATGCATAGTAGTAAATAAGACATGTACCATCTCAATATCAACATTTCATGGATGATAAAATCTCATTGTATTTCTAAAAGGAAGCCTCATCAAATACAACTTTCGTTAACATGAATTTACATTGATTGAGTGCTCGAAAAGGTATTGCAAGCTTCACATACATAAAACTTTCCTTGGTACAAATGAAAGTCATGCTAACTCCAAGGAAGTTCTAGGTCACTACAGATTGAAATATACTTTAGATGCAGGAAAAACTAAGATTGGATAAATGTTGATGATGTTTCTGCATCTACTAGGTAAAATATTGAATCATACTCCTTATATGGCTATAAATTATCATATTGATCCATGAAATTTAAGCATTGAATCTAGATGTAGTTTGACATGGAGCAATGTTGAATCTATATGTAGTTTGACATGGAGCTTTCATTGTCATCAAATGATGAAGATGCAACTCACAACATAATTAGGTTGGGAACCTATTGATGGGTTATTTTATTACCCTATAAAGAGAAATAAAATAGATCATGCATTTACTTATCAACCCAAAGTTCCAGACAAACTTGCGAGATATCGTGCACTGTAACATTCCACAACCCAACTGAAGACCATTGCGTGCCCAAAACTCATAAATTAATTTTTTTTAAAGATAACTAATTTCTTGTAGCTTACTAGCTACGAATTACAACCAAATTTAATTATTATCTATTACCATTAATTTAATGTATCATTCTAAAAATGACATGAATGTAGCTTAAATAAATCAATACAGTAGCATATAATATTTCTCAAACACATAGTCAATACACAACAATTTAACTCATAAATACAACACATAAACAAATAAAACACTTAAATTTAGTTGTGCAACTGACTGCTTGGGATTAATGTTCCACCCAACCATAGACTTGTTGTTCCAAATATCAACAACAAGGCACCCCTGGATCTCAACTTATGTTCATTAAAAGTTCTTAAAGAATGTGTTTATCAGTTTGCTAAATTCATAAAATAACATTAACAGAAATTGAATGCTTAAAAAATAGAAATGAAATGCAAACTGAAACAGAAATGAGAAATGAGAGTCACACAAATAGAAGTTGTTAACGGAGTTCACCCCTTCACTGGGCTACGTCTCCGGGTCCCTCTCGAATGGGTACCGATCCAATTAATCTCTTTAGAATGGTACAAAATGGTTCTGGCATCAACTTCAACAACTGTAAATCAGATTGCTGTACAAAGCCTTCAAGACCTCTCTTCTGGAAATTACAAATCAGCCTTCAAAAGGCAAAGAAAGCTAATTTATAACAGAGATTGGTCGACTTCAACAGAAACAACATCTGGGCAATTTACAACAAACTCTCCTTCAATCCTCTGTCTCTGTAAAATCAATTTCAGCAGCTCTAAACAGAATGTTGGACAAAAAGTCTTCAAGACTCCTCTCTGGAAATTACAATCTGGTCTTCAAAAGCAAATAAGCCAAATTACAACAGAGACTAGTCGACTTCCACATGAACAACATCTGGGAAAATTTATAGCAAAAACTCTCCTCCCTTGAAAAGTACAAATTGGCCTCCAAAATAGCGTGGAAAGCCAAATACACAGTGAGAACAGTTGACTATAAAATTGCCAGCATCTAGAAATCTCTGTATGAAGAACTCTCCCCTCGTCATGGCCAAAACGCCGAGTTAAATAGGCTGAGATCAAGAGGTTGACCCCCGACCTTGGCGCGTTTCAATCTATCTTTGCGCGATTTGATAACAGAACGGATAATCTTCAGGCTCTATTCATAGCTGAAACTTCGTGTTTCGTTGAGTGTTCAAACCTACGCGCATCCTTTTTTTAGCATGGTATTGTTATGGCTATAACAATTTGCACATATCGCGCCAAACCTGTTAACAAAACCCCGCACAACTAATTTGTTTGTTATGATAAGGCGAATTATATGTTATAAACGAAACATATGCTATATCCAAATCGTTGCAACAAAACTGTATACATCTGTTCCTGAGCTGTACCAACAAACTGTACATTATCTTCCATCTCATCCATGTGACAGAGCTATTCCATATCCCCAAAACGTTGCAATAGGCTGTTCATACTATCCAAATGTTATAAATGGAACATCCATATCATATGAATATCTGCCAAAACATTGCAACAGACTTTATGTTATGGAATGTCTGCCAAACTTCACAACGAGCTGTACACATATCCCGCCAAATCTAAACCATGTTATAAATGGAACTCTACCAAATGTTATCAACAACTGTACCAAAGGTTATATCCACCATATATGAGAACTCCGCTATATGTGATCCGCCAAACTGAACCATTAAACGTGACATTGCAAACTGCGCACCAAATGCATAACCGCCAGAACGTTCCACTTGACTGTGCACCAAACATTAACTATTAACCATTGACTGTGCGGCCCATGCTATTACATTTGATGTTACCATGTTAACCGCGTGGGCTTTGCCACATATGTTATATTATGGTTCCATTTGTTATATAATGTAATCCCCGTCCACCTTTCCATATGGACTTTGGTTATGACATATATTACCCGTCGGATATGTTACAATAACCATTTGATATTGCATGCAGACTTTGGTTATAACATAATAGATTATATCATATGATATTCCATGTGCTAGAACCGTGCTATTTAGCATGAATTTTCATTGGATGGGGTTTGTCACATATGCTAAGTTTAGCTTTTAGGACATGTTATATAGTCTAGCTTGAAATGTTTTCATATGTTTTTAACCATATGTAATAACTTTGCTAAAGACTATGTATAATGCTCTAACCCCCTTTTCAAAGGTGGTAAAGTCTTGATTCTTACCAAACCTGGCTGCCATT